>CATIWQ010062661.1:0-15497 GCA_949673415.1 Euphorbia schlechtendalii | reverse complement strand
GAAGCAAAAAGACATGATGGAAACTTGGAAAGCAGCAATTTTTGGCGGGCAAAATCCAGTTAATTAGAGTAGCCATTAATAGTTTAGATTTTGCTTCATCAAAACTACTGATAACATTATCTTTGCAGATCTTTTTGACATGAAGGTGTTCTTATGTTCTTCTTTTACAAGTAGACCTGTTCGAGGGCAGGGCCGGTCCGAGCCCTCTTCAAAGGGCCTGGTTTGGACAATCTTTTTTTAAAAATGCCCGGCCTGAACCCGAACCCGAACCCGTCGAAGCCCGAACCCGGTCCGACGAATAATTTTATTTATTTATTATATATAATTATACATTAAATTTATAATTATTTTAAGTTCCTATATTTTATCTTATTAAATTTGTATACTTGATTACAATAAATGTTACTAAATATTAAAGATTTTATGTACAAATTCAATTATATTAAAAATTTAAACATATTTTGATCTACTTTATATTTTTTTAACGTAGTTTAATAAAAAAATTTATAACAAAAAAAAATATTCATGGGCTTGGACCGGGTTTGGGAATAACCTTGTAAACCCGACCCGAGTCTAAAGTTCTAAAGTATAGGCTTGGGCCGGGCTTGGGTTAGCGTTTTTTGTAAAAACACCCACCATGCCCGACCCGAACCCGAACCCGGCCCGCTCCACGAACAGGTCTATTTACAAGTATGATAAGTAATTTGCCTTCATCTGAAATAATTAAGAATCTCTTATTTTTCATTGGTTAATATTATTTTTTGTCCTGAAATTCTCATGCGCTCTACATAAAGTTTGATGTTTGAAACTAAGACCTATCACTACCTAGAAGGAACACTCTAATGTAAACTAATTTTATCGGCTAGACTAATTATTATCAAATAATTGCTGGAAAACATTGTCCCTTAGGATATAACATTTTAACCTTTAAACTATAAAAAGTATTTCATAAATACATGTTCAATATTTTTTTATATGAATAAATATTTCATAAGAGGTTAGGTATTCAACTAGTTCTTTTAACTTCAAATAATTATAAGCGATGGAGAAAAAAAATATGCACGAAATTTTGGTTCATTTACAATATACAATCTCTGATGGTCTCATAGTTACCATTTGCAAGAACCTAATTTTTACAACGAATATAAACTTTTAGCATGTGTCTTATACATAAATTGCCATTTTAATCATTAGTAAACTGATTTGGAGCTTGTAACTCTTAACTTACTATATTTTCATTACATTTGTCTACTAAACTATTCCAATTAGGAATATTCGAAGTAATATAGGCACACAAGCATAACATTATATTAATTATAAGTTTACTTTTCTTTTTGTCAATTTTAATGTAATATTTTCATATGGTGGTAACAATTTAAATTAAATCAACTAAGTTGAAACGGGATAAATATTATAATGATTTATGTTAATTATTTATTATAACTATTACAATTAATAACATGTCTGAATGAATGGTCAAACATACAAAAAGATACTATTTACAAGTATACTGAATTAAACTGAAATATACTTATTTCAGTATAAATTTATAGATAAACAGTACTTGTATAAATTTATTGAATTCACTTATGAATAATTTGAAAAAAATACACCGGAAAACATTTTATGAGAAATGTCGAAGAAATAAGAAAATGTAGTAATACTGTAATACAATGGTTCCCTCTTCTGAAAGGTATTGAATCGGCCCATCCAATTGGTTTTGGGCCCAAAATATTAAGACGCTGTTTAAGAGCTTACGTAACTGTCAGCCAAATGGAGATTTCAAAGCAATAAATTCCCTAAACTCAAATTAATTAATGGAATCATAAAGAATAGATCACATTTAATTGACTTAACTTTCAGTATGTAGATATTTAGTTGACTGATCTTTATGTAGATAGTTAAACATACATTATCAAGTAACACAGAAACAGGGCTAGCAATTAGGAGGAGTAAGATGAACGATTATACAGGATACTGAGATTCGACGGTCTTAAATCGTGGGTTGAGTGTAGTATAAATATATAATTTTATCATGTGGGATCAATAACATTGACCTTTGTTTGTCCTGGTAAGTGAGGCCTATTTTATGACTTTTCTTTTTATCAAAGCCCTAGGCTCAAATTCCCGTATCTGCTTTTTTTTTATATTTTCTTTTCCTTTTTCCCTCCTTCATTTTCATCTCTTTTTTTTATTTTTTCATTTTTTCTCTTTCTACCTTATATTTATTCACCTTTCTTTTCCCTTTATTTTTCATTTCCTTCTTTCCAATAAAAATTTTTTTATTCTCTTTTTAATCCTATAAATATTGTTAAAATAATATCTTACTGAATTTTTTACTAAGATTAATTTCATTACAATATTTTTAAAGAATTTTTTTTAATAGGTGTTCTCTTATGTTAAGTATTTACCCTTTTACTATTGATTAATTATGATTTAATATTACTTTGTAAGCTCAATTAGGAAAAAAATTTTAATTTTTAAATAATTTTATTTTTAATGTGCTATTAATTTAAATCTATATAAAGTTTAATTGATTTAGCAAATATATTATTTTTTCTTACAAGCAAACAATTTTGATATTCAACTTGTTGTTTCACTTTGTAAATTACAATTTGTAATGCCAAAATTAGCATCACATATTGACTATAAGAATCTTATAATAATGTAATTTAGTATGACCACTTTACAAAACAAATTTCAAACATATTACATTTATTAATCTCTCAGAAATAGCAATAATCAATAATGAGATTTTTTCATTAAGTTTAATGCGATAATATATAAAGAAATTTTTTTAAACAATGTTCGGATTATAAAAATTTTCAAATATTTTAAAAATACGTATCCAATAAATTCAATGATGTTTATATGTTTAAAACTGAAATATTAAATTTGATAGTTAAATATTATTTTTTGCACAAATTTTTTCTATAAGAGCCTATATTTCATCTTACGTTCAAGGCTCCGAAAATTTCCGAGACAGTCCTGCATAGAAACAAGACTTCTTATATATCCCTTCAACTTGAATTCCCATCGCGTGTCACACTTAAACTTTCATAAGTTTATATCACACGTGGAGAAAAGTGTGTCAAGTTTAAAGGGTCAAGTTTAAAGGGTATATACCAAGATCAAAGCAATTTGAGAGCCAACCGGAATTGAAATGGAGAAAGATTTCAATTTTCATAATTTGCTCCATTTATAATCATCTTCTCAATTGCTCTAACACTATCCACTTGAAAACAACCTATTGGATATCAATATAACTATAGTAATTAGGGGTGAGTATTGATTAAGCCGGATCGAACCGAATCAAACTACTGATTTTTACTTGAAATGTTTAAGGATTTACATCTAAAAATTGCACTTGTCGAACAATTGTTCACTCATAGTACATCATAATTCATGTAATAAAATTTATTTACATTAGCTCCATTATTAGGAATATAAATTTCCATTATATGGAATATGAATTTTTGAAGATGTTAGGTTTCGAATCCATGATATCTCGTCTCTACTTTGAGAGATGTTTCAGTTGAGTTACACATAATTAGTAAATTAGATTGATATACCTCTTAAATCAAAAGTGAGATATAAGTTCGATAATCATTTATTTAAAACAAATCTCTATCTGTATTCATAAAAAATATATATTAGGTAAAACAAACTTGTCATTTGAGGTTTCAGCAAGTGAGGGCTATTTCCTGCTTGAATTAAAAGTTGACTCTTTTATTTCATTTATTAATTTCT
Organism: Euphorbia schlechtendalii; assembly: GCA_949673415.1. Lineage (NCBI taxonomy): Eukaryota > Viridiplantae > Streptophyta > Magnoliopsida > Malpighiales > Euphorbiaceae > Euphorbia > Euphorbia schlechtendalii. Next base: position 11,747 of record CATIWQ010062661.1, on the reverse strand, counting down.
ATATATACGTATTTATACACGTATAGCTACAAATTTTGGATATATGAGCAAATTCAACTGAGTCAATACAAACTTGATATAAATCCCACGTTTAATTTGGAACTTATGAAGGATTAATTATGTAGCTAAAAATAAGCTCTAATACTTGACTGCAGACTATTCCAAGGTAATGCTATTCAAACTTGATACAAATCCCACATTTAACTCTAAGTAGTGACCCCCCATTTAGTACACCTTATAAAATAGAAGATAAGAATTCCAAGTCAAAACCTCTACAAAAATCTTATTTCCTAAAAACACTCTGACTAGTGATAACAAGAAATATAACCACCAACAAATATTAGGAAACAAAATAATGAATCGTAAAACAAAAGAAAACATATTGTGGAGTAATAAAAAAATAATAATTTTGCAAATTTTGCCCGTTTGAATTTACAAACATATTACACATTTTCATTTGGTATCAAAAAGGAAAAGAAAGTAATTTGTTAAAAGTACATACATAATACATGATATCTAATTGAATTTACAATTTGATGGAGGATTGAAAACAAATTGAATCAAATGAATGTTATATTACAATGGTTGTTCTTGGTGAGGTAGTACTCACAGTAGCTGTATTATTATTATTATTATTATCAGGCCTCTCAAGACATACGGCGTCTAAACCCGCCGCCCACCGTCGCAGAATTCTCAACAGCGTGGCCGCCTTTCTCTTTGCTCTCATGGTCCCTGATCCCATTAATTCCCATATTAGCCTTTCAATTCCAGATATTGATGCCAATTCTTCCACCATATCTGATCCTCCTTTTCTACACATTGTAACCAGGGTTGCAATTGCACTTTCCCTTGCTCCATCTGATCCTTCCCTCAATATTTTGCTTAATTTTCTGATTACATTAAACGCGGCCGCCACCGCCACTATTCCGCCTCTTTTCACCACCATTTCGAGTATCGTCACCGCCTCTTCCGGCAACAGATCCACCGCCTCGTTCAACATCTCCACCACTCCTGCCTCCACCAATCTCCCCACCGTCTCTCTGTCTCCCGCTAAATTCAAAATCGCCATCAGAGCGTCCTTTTTCGAACACGTGTTCCCCATATTTGCTAAATCCATTAATCCTTTTATGACACGTGTCTTCCTCCCTAGCCGTTTCCGGTACGAGTGGACGCCTGATAAGCTGAATATGGTGGCCGCTGCGTTTGCCTTTGCCTCCCACGTGACACCGGATCTTAACACCTCGATAACGCCGTTTAATGCACCGTCGGTTTCCATTATCCTTGTTTTGTTTGCTTCGAGGATGGAGAGGTTGAGAATAGCTGTGACGGCGTTAACCTGCAAGTTAGGGATTACCGAACCGATATCCGAGCCTAGGTAACGGACCAGTAGAGGTATGATCCCGGCCTCCGCCATACAGACTCGGCTATGGGAGTTTGTTTTGGCTAACACGCGGAGCTCGTAAACGACACCGTTTGCTATATCAAATGACTGCGAATTTAGAGATAATTTGTTGACCAAAAAAGATACCGTCATTTTCGTTGCTTGGACGGCTGCCTTGTTTTGTATTTCGGCGGCCGGCTTATGGTCGGCATCTGCGGTTTCAAACGGAATTTTCTGCTCGCGACACCACATGCCAATCAGATTCTTTAATGCACGATTAGAGATGAGGCTGGTATGGGCCAAGTTCTGACCTGTCTTGGGACACGTGTTGTGTCCTGATTCAATCCAGAAGTTGATCGATTCCCGATCGTACGTCTGCCCCGTTGCCACAACCACCGGGTCCCGCATCAAGTCCAGGCTAATCGGGCACCGGAAATCCGCCGGGATGTTGAGCTCTGCTGTAGATTTTCTTCGCCGGTGATTGGAGGACGGCATGGTTGAACCGTAAAGGACACATTTAGCGTAACGGACGAGCCCGATCAAAGCAAGCAACTCCGATTTCGATTTATTGTCAATTTGATTTTGCAGTTCATCTTCGAGACTGTCGATTTCGTCTTTGCAGGAAGAAGAATTCCGTAATCCTAATTTATCAAAAATATCTGCCAGTTTAATCTGATCAGGTACGATCTCCTTTTTTATCCGATCAAGCATCGTTAAAACCTCTCGCCTTAGATAATCATCTTCTAGATCCAAACAAGCTCCTGCTTGCAAACACTGTTTCCTAATCAAAATCACAAGCTCTTGAATGTCTTCGCTCAATCCAATCTCTTTCACCGGAAAAATATCCAGCAGCGTTGACAATTCAAGAGTTAATTCGTGGAAGGTACTACACACCGATTCGATTTGATTTAGAAGCCACATCTTGCTTCCATTAGAGCAATCTTCAATCACAGTCTTAATTCTCTGTAAAACTATATACATTTCTTCAAAGCAGAGGAGCGTAGGAGATAGAAACATTACCGGATTCCGAAGCAAATCATCAAATAATATAGCTAGGAGCTCAGATTTGCGGATTATTGAAAGAGATTTTCGTTTTAGAAGGAATTGCAGAGGCTTGAGAGATGAAATTTCTTGCGATAGTACTAGAAGAGATTGAACGAGTTTCTGGTCGGAGAAGTTTGGAGGAATAAATGCTCCGGCGGATGGCCGCCGTTTCCTGGGCGGGAATATTTTAGGAGACACAGACGCCGTAACCGTCATGAATGAATTGAATTGACAAGAAAACAATGGGAAAAAATAAGGAGAGCCGGAAAAATTGGGTTAGCTGATGAAGAAGAAGAAAATGAAATTATTCAAATAATGGTATTTAATATTTGTATATATATTAAATGAGAAAACAAATAAGGCACGGGATCAGCTAAGCTAATTAAACAAACGAATTAGTTGTTGTTTGACTGAATTTGGGTAGAAGGAAGAACAGATTTAAATTTGGCAGCCGCTTTACTAATTCAATTCTTCAAACATAATACAACTTAAAACTATTCCTTAATATTCAATAATTTTCAAAACTTTATTAGTTTGATCTATCATATATTTAAATAAAGAAAGTAATGTAATTTTGATGCTTTATGTGATGATGCACTTAATAGCGACTCGCATTATTATCAAGTATAATGCATCGAAAAATTATCCCCAAAATTACAGTGGAAATTTGATCCTCGCATAAACCTTTAAACCTTTTGGCTATAACATTACTTTCACAATAATAATATACAGTGATTTAAAACAGATAATCAAAGTTTATTTATAAATCATGTTCATCAACTTCTTTATACACAAAACAAATGTTGTGTGCAGTTTAGATGTGAAAGGAGAATTGAGTTTGAAATTGAAGTTGTGACGGATGCTTTAATACTTTATTTATACGTATCGGATATTCTGTATGAGAAAGGTAACGTGTCTTCATATAAATTAGATGTCATTCATGCATAAAAGAATTCGATTAATATTTGTCGCTCTAATTACTCCTCAACGCTTCATAAAAGACAAAATTGCCCCTCTTGAAAAAAAAAAGTTTAGATCCCAAAAACAGATTTGGGTTGAAATTGAAGTTATGACGGATGTCTTGACCTTTTTACTCCTACGTATCAGAGATTTTGCATGATAAAAATAATATGTCTAGATGCATATTAATAAGATGTCAATCATTACATGGATTGGATACATGTTCATAAAAGAAGATGAAAGTGTCAATTTTGAAAAAGATTATAGGCTAGGCGGTCTTCAAGAAAAAATGGTTGGCCACCGGATAAAATCCTCTGTTCCCAACTATTTCCCTAATTCTGTCCCCTCCAATCAAATAATGTCACGTGTCAATTTTTATTATATTTTAATTAAAAATGTAGGAGAGAGAAATTGATAATTATTAAAATATAATAAAAGTTAACACGTGACATTATCTGATTGGAGGGATAGGGTTGGGGACAGAGGATTTTTTTCCGTTGGCTACTAGCGTGTGAGGTTTTCTTGAACATTTGTACTCGTTGTGACAAATACATTGACACTTTACTCATATGTGTCGAAGATTATGAGTGATAGAGGTAACGTGTCTCAATTCATATAAATTAGATGTCATTCATGTATACAAGAATTTGATTGATAGTTGTCGTCGCAAATTACTCCCCGTAGCTTCATAAAAAGATGAAATTGCCCTTTCAAAAAAATAATGAGTTTAGATCCGAAAAGAGATTAGGGTTGAAATTGAAGTTGTGACAGACGTAACAAAGATTTTGTAAGATAAAAAATAATATGTCTAAATGCACTTAAATTACATGTCATTCATTCATTACAAAAATTGGATAACGCTTCACAAAATAAGATAAAAGTATCCATTTTAAAAAGATTCTAGGCTAGGCATTAAAAAATAATGCCTGAGAAACTGGACATACATTCAAGAAAATGCCACTAACGTGTAAATGTTTGTCCAGTTGCTCGAGCAGCGTTGAACATTAATCTAAACTCGGTTAGTTCCTGATTATAGGATGATGTTTATGGATTTATGTGTTGAGGGGTTGTTTAGTCTTTTCAATTTACAAGAAACATTTGGCTTGACGAGAAACTAATCGACTTTGAAGAAACAATTTAGGTGGTAAAATAAGAGGTTAGAACTATTCCTCCATGAGTTAATTGCAATAGGTGAGTAAAATTCTTGAACATTTCCAACAAGTCCACCGGCAGATGAATATTGAATAATAATGAAAATATAAAAACAAGAATGGAGTGGGCATGCGGTAGCTCATTAGTATGATTAGTATTTGGTAATATGCATAAAAATTAGAGAGTTGGGTAAAGGGGTTGGTTGGCGTAGAATCGTTCATCATCCACATGCTTTATTAAACTACACAAAATTTCATACATCATTTGTGCGCTTTCTTTTCTTGTTGTGCATATCCAGCTATCCCATTAATTATAAAGATAACTCTTTTCTTCTCTTCTTTATTACTTTTGTTTTTATTCCTTCCCCTTTTCTTTTTATTTATGAAAAGATCAATTTAAAGCTCATTTTTTTAATATTTTAATTCTACACAAAACTTTAAATTGTTAAAATTTCCATATGTAATGTTTTTAGTGATCGGTGCTAGGGTGAGCATGCATGGACGATTGCCCATTCTTTCAACAAAATATAGAATCCGGCAATAATATTTAAAATTTTCCTTCATCACATCATCAATAAAAAAAATTAAATTAAAACTCATTTAATTGCTGTCTCATTATGGATATTTTATCTTTAATTAACGTGTATTTAGCTGTCAATGCCAAATTCACTTATAATTTGTAATATTGCAAAATTTATTTATACATGATATTGCCTTTTTCTGTATATTTTCTTACCGATATTGCAATTATCTTAAAATTAGTGACATCGTGCAATTTATTTATTACTTTGTATTTATTTGTATCCTCCCCTTCTTTTCAATAAGGTTAGCTTGCACCAACACGGACCCCCTATTTGCTACGTAAATACCTAGAAAATTCCAGATATAGCATACCCAGTTGCCAAACAAATATGATAAAATATTTTTTTATGAAATTTTGCGCTCAACTGCGGATATATTCTGGCACCACCATTGGTTTGGATTGTTAAGATAAATGATTGGAAAGTAGAAGAGAATGGGGTTATGTTTGTAAAATAGTATGAGTAGTTGAGAAGGTGCCGTCAAAAAGAAATTAGGAAAAGGGAAATAGCAAATGGTGCAAATACAATACTGAGTCCTGTGGGCAGCCGGCCAGCCTGCCTTTTGAGAACATTTGCTGTTAATTGAATTTTCTTCCTGAATTAATCAATCCCATTGATTAATTATTTTTTATTCATTCTCCTTTTCCATCATGACTTCTACTTTTTGGTTCGATATATAAGTTATAAATGAGCTATAGATTTAACTACGGCAGTTAAAACAGGTTAATTAAGTGACTTGACGATTTATAAACTGTCACAATCTATAGATGAGTTACCTAATCAAGTAGTACATGATTAAAAGGCATAATATCGTCTTCAAAAATCTCTTAATTACTCCACGTTACCTACTACATTTTAGTCTATTTAATTCTTATTCTAATCAAATGTTTAAATTATACTAGAATTGGTGAATTTTTAATGTTACACTTATGTTTCTAAGTCGTGCCAAATATTTCAATGTAGTTAAATATTACCTACTAGAAAAGCAAAAAATTTCTTTGATATTTTCTATGAAATATTTCAAGAGACATATATTACTTTATTGAATTAATAGATGGATGTCAAAAGAATATTTACGGCCATAACTCAAATATATAATAAATTGTTAGTTGTAGATGTAGAGTTATCAAAATTAAGATGTCACATCCAGATTGATGAGGTTGCGGCTCAACTTTGATGCCTATCCGTAATTGGCAACCACTTTTATCCAAAATAATATATTAATCTCACCATCTTTAAAAGCTGAGATCAAACTCAAAGAGATAACCATTAACCCTCCAATTGTATTTTTTTACACACGTGCAATTAGTCGTGATTGTTCCTTTTTCAGTGTTTTTGTGTTAATTAACATTGTCACAATTTTATTTGAAAACTTATATATGTATGTTTTTCTTTACATGAAACTAACGTAATTTCATTAAATCAGTGTTTGGGAAACAGAATTTCGAAAGTAATCAATTCAATTATTTGATGAATAAAATTATATTCGAATATTATACAAATTTCTATAAAAAAAAATGTTATAAAACACTAGTAATATCATTTTTCTCATTTTCATTCTTAAACCCTATTTTACAAAGGTTTATTATGTTTTTTCTCTAATCATCTTTTTCATTTATCATTCTCCAAATCAATTTCACTTTAAAATAATAAATTCTTTTTATTATAATAATAAAAAGAATAAAAAAAACTAGAAACTATAAAAAAATATTATTTTATTCTATTTCCTAAAACGGGGGAATAAATCAATCCCCATGTTTGGGAACCTCATTTTGGAAGTACTACATGAGAAATGGTTGAGTTTGATCATGTTGGTAATAGGGAATTACTTGGATGAATCTGAAATCACGAATCACATTATGATATTGAAACTATTTTGGTGGTTTTACCAAATTTTCAATAGGATAAAATAAGAATATTTTAACTTTTAAACAAGAACTTTGAATCCAAAATAACGTGATTTTTCGAATAAAAAAAATGTATTACCAATTACAGGTATTTATATTTGTTTAACGAACATGTTCAAAACACATAAATTTTCAGAATTATACAGGTTCGAAAATACATGTTTTTGGTCCAACAAAATGACTTTTCGAGGTGATAACAGAAAATTTTTTTGTTCGACCCCGCCAAAGTTTGCCATTCCTAGACCCCGCTGTAGAGGGCACTGCCCCCGGACCCTAGAATCGTGATAAAACTCGAATAAGCATGCAATCCGCACTCTCCCTATTTGTTCGATGATATATCATGATTGGATTGATCAATTTATCAATCCAGTTACATCAACTTATTCGATAATATGTCACGATTGGATTTATCAACCAATCCAATTATATCAAAAAAATATATAGATCATTTTCGTATTCATTCCTCGTTCTGCGGATAAAAAATGGTGAAACATGGTTAAAGTAACCTTCAGGTTGAAGATGACAGAGAAAAAGCAGGAATCAGACTAGGCAACAAAACATTACCATACACAGCTACAGTAGAGTAGCATCTCTGTTCTAACATAGCTACACAGTATTAAGTATAGTACTTAGCACAATTGATACTAGCTAATAGCTTATCTGTATATAAAGTTGTATCCTCTTGTAATCACTTATACGATTCAATACAGACTGAGTATTTTTTCAGTTTCTTTCTCTCTGCCTGTGATTTCGTTTCAAACCGTAGGACTTGCCCTTTAACACTCCCTAGCTTTGTCATAGTCAAATCTTACAAACTTTTTCATGCAGATTTGATTATGATTTTTTCTCCACAATGTTTCCTACTTTGCTTTTTATTTTTCTATTTTAAGATGTTGAGTTATGTAGAACTGTAATGCATTGCAATTATAAAATGTTTTAATGCTTCTATAATGAATTATAATTATAGTCCATGTTATGAGGGCAAATAATCTTTCACCAATGTGTATATCTATAAACTGTTAATTTCTATATCCCATCAATTTTGATGGGACCAAAGATGGAGGATTTATTTGATTAATGTTCCTTGTTTTATGCCTTTTCAATGTCGACATTACACGGTTTCGTAAAAGGCCATTCAACTAAGCAACGTCTTTTAAAAACAACTGCAAGTAACTGCTTTTGAAACCTATTTATAGTTGCACCTTCTTCCTCCCTTTAACTGTTTAATATATGTCGTTATTATTTCTACAAAGACAAGAACAAATAGCTAGATTAGCACCTTCCTTTAAAAAAAAAACAATAATCATAAATATGGTAACGTAATTAGATGAAAAAATAAATATTTATTTTAGATTTTATCAATCAGTTTGATAGTGTAGGCAAAGTGATTATAGTCAAATAAGTTTAATACATTTCGTTTGCCCACCAAGCTTATTTCAAAAAAATTTATGTCATATTTAACTTTTAAAAGTTTTAAATTATTTTCTGAACTTGTAAAAAGTGCACCAGTTTATCTTTAATGTCGTGTGTCAATTTCTAGTTGGAGAGAGAAAAATCGTAAAAATAATGTATTTGAAACATCAAACTAACCACAAAATGTGACACATGTATATATTTATGAAGCAATTAATTGGTACACATTAAACAAATACAATAAGATATTTGGAATCTTTTAAAAGTTAATGATCACAAATTCGTGACTTAACAATGCAATTTTAAATTTGACCTATTTATTTGATTCAACAAATTCAAATCATACATCATCACAGTTTTATATAAATATTAGGTACCTAAATGGAACTTATGTTAACATTCCATTATCCAATCAATTGTTTGTTTAATAAACTATATATAACATATGAACTCTGAACAATATATAAATTTTTTTAATCAATAACAATATATAAATTTAAGCAAATAACAATATATAGGTTTAAGCAAATGGTGGATGGGGGCGATTCGTGAAAAAAAGTTGTCCAATACAAACTATATGACACATATTTACCAAATTGACAGTGTGTTTACAAATATACCAAGATGCCCAAAAAATAATTTAGGCAAAGCTTGCCATAAATAAGTTAGCCAAATCTTGAGGAGGGCCACATTAATCAAACAAGGAATATGTTCTTTTTGCTTCCTATTGATCATCAACTATCCACCAGGTACCAACCAAGATAATATACATTTTTTATAATAAGATAATATAATTAAAACTTGTCTATGAAGCATCTAATTATTATATATCTTATCAATTATCATGAATCATTGATTTGTATAATAAATCATATATTGAACGTACGTCATTTTGCTTTAATATAATAAAAGTGCATATTAATTGAATTAATTGATGCCTAAAAGTTAACTCACTTATGTTTGATTCCTATATAATGGTTGATTTAATTAGGTTTGGTTGGATTGGGACACGTTCAGAACTTATAAAACTTACAATTTCATCCTTAAATTTTGAAAAAATAACCAACTTTCCCTTTATCGGTTACGACTTTTCATTTGTTATGTATTATTTAGGACAAAGATAGTAACTTGATTTATATAAATTGATGTGGTTAATGAGACAATTTAAAAAGTAAAAGGAGTAAATAATAGTAGAAAACTGCAAAAATTCAAATACAGTAGGTTTTTAATGCCAAATTTCGAATACTGTTATTAGATAATCTTACATTTCAATAATTTGATAATTAACTATTATTCTAAAACTTGTTTTGGTAGATGTAAACTACACATGTTTGTTTGGCTGGAAAGGTTAGAGTTCATCTGATTTTTTTCAAAACATATCAACTCAAGTCGGTACGACCCACAAATACTACGCCGGATTGAGGTTTATGAGGTCATTTCCAAGTTCAGCCCATAACTCATGATATTTAAATAGAAGTGGATAAATAGAATAATATATAAAATTTAAACAAAATTGTTTATTAACATAAAATAATATTTATTTTTGCTAAATTAGAAAGAGTATATTAGATTAAAGTACAAAATAATTATTAAATGTAATATATAAATATATAATATATTAAATTATTATTTGCCGAGCTAGATTTGAGTATTAATATGAAACTTATTCTGGCAAATTAAACTTCAGATTTTAACGATCTCAAATCAGATTTAACAAAAAAAAAGAATATCCAAATTCGGACCGTGTGAATGGTATCCGGGGCCACCCGAGCAAGTCTAATATAAACTATAAGATCCATGTATGACTTCCTTTTCTTCAAGTCATATCCATAAAAGGGAATTGTTAAGTTGAATCAATTTCCAAATAATTGCCACTCAATTGCTAGCTAAGAATGGTATGATTAGGTTCAGAAAAGGTACCCATTGTCTGAATTTTTTGCTTTCTCACTCGTTGTTGGTAGGCTGTTTTCCATTTTAGAATTAATATGTTTTACATCATCTACATAAATTTGGGACACCCTAAACCCATCCCCAATGGATTGTCCAACCTTTAGCAATGTTCGAACACTAGCTTGAACCATAACCATATCCCGACAACCATTCACACTTTTCTCATTCTCAAAATCGAACTCTATATGGAAATAGATGCCTAACTTAAAACATAGCAATTTCGGTGTACACTTTGAATTTAGTTTAATTATCCAATATGACATAATCTAGCGAGCTACAAACTGAAATATTCATAATCGTCGTTTTGATTATATACTCATGTATTATAACTTGAGTGATAGATGGTTCATGTATTCTGCTATTTAATTTGTTTAGGCAATGTTTTCTTTATTTTAAGATGCCTTTTTATTTATTTTCTATGTTTGCATTGAAGATTTGATTGAAATGAAAACTCTGTCTGTGTGCAGGAAAATGATGTGCAATGAAAAATGTTATGCATGAAAAAATATTTTGTAGAATAATAAAATATTTTCATATGTTTGGTTACATCTCTCTGTAAAATATTTTCTGATGTTTGTTTACATGTCTGAAAATCACAAATTTAAATATAAAATATCATATTTTAACTTATATAATATATATATATATATATATATATATATATTAAAATATAAAATTATTATTATTATATGGACAATAAGTTATATTAAAATATCAATTATATATTTCCATTTCAATAAAAAAATTAGATGTAGGAGGTAGATGTGTCAGTGGAGGATGTGATGGTGACGGCGGCAGGGTGGGGGAGATGGTGGCGGTAACAGAATGGAGGAAGCGATGGATGTGTTGGGGTTGGTGGTGACTATAGCGAAGCGGAGGAAGTGATGGATGTATTGAGGTTGGTGGTGGTAGCGAGGTGGAGGAAGTGGTAGTGGTGGTGATGGGAAGGAGGAGATGGAGGTGGTGACGGGGTAAAGAAAGTGGTGAATATGTTGGTGTGGATGGAGGAAGAAATGATGGGAATATTAGAGAATGTGAGGTAGGAAAATTCCCGTCTTTTTTATGAGAATAAATTTTTTCATTATTTACATTACATTATAGACCTGTTCGTCGAGTGGGCAGAGTTCGGGTCGGGTTTGACGGGTTTTTTACGAAAAACCTTAATCCAAGCCCAGCCCAAGCCCGTATTTTAGAACTTCGGGCTCTGGCTGGGCTTGGATCGGGCTAACAAGGTCATTCCCAAGCCCATGAACATTTTTTTTGTTATAAATTTTTTATTAAATTAATAGAAAAAATATAAAAGAAGTCAAAATATGTTTGAATTTTAAATATAATTGCATTGTTTACTTAAAATCTTTAT
>CATIWQ010062658.1:0-55018 GCA_949673415.1 Euphorbia schlechtendalii | reverse complement strand
AGAATTTGTTTAGACATTAGTATATGTACATGCATTTAATATAAGGTCTTTAATTAAATACATAATTCCTACTATTTTCTCGACATTCAAATAGCCCCTTCTATTTAAATTCGGGAAATTTGGTTGAACCAATTTTCCTTAATAGGTAGCATTCATACCCACTCATCATGACCCCTGGTATAGCAGGTCAAGCCACAACAAGATAACCATGGTTGGAACCCGTCCATTTGCATCTCATGCAATTATTAATCCATTTAAGTTCTCTTTCTCGAGACGTTTGTACCCAATTGTACGACTCCTCAAATGTGTCTCTAATTTGGTATTAGCTCCAATAATATAGACAACTAACTCATTTTGGTTAAGGCATTAACCCCATCTAGTCTCATGACCAAACACATGTTAAGGGAAGGCATGTTGTACATGTGCTTACATTCGTTAATAAGTTCGTATCACGACTTATAACAAGAAGATTATATATAATCTTAATATTGTTATGGGGATTTTATTGGTGCCACTTGTCTTGCCCAAGTCTAGGTCTTATATGATGGATATGATTATGAAATAATAATTCCGGGCTATTTGGAATTATTAACTCTAAGGGAACATGCTTGGGACTGGTATATCATAATCATTCCATTAAACCATGTTTGTAAAACCCTATGCAGAATCCAATTCCCATACTTGAAATCGACTAAGTCATAAAAGTCCCTTGGGTACTTTTAAATCTAATACCGATGGAGATTTTCAAGTAAGAGATGCCCCCTTAAAGTGAATAACCAGCCAAGTCCAATCCTTGCCAAAATAACCATGAGCACTTTAATTCTTTGTACCACGGACAACTATGATTTAAAGATTTCGTTCTTTAACTGAGTAAAGTTTGGGATGATCCTCAATTAAAGCCTTTACGCGTGGTAAAACATTGCCAATTTATATGATAATCAACTAGACTAAGTTTGAGCAAAACCTTAATCTAGTTATCACGTCATTTTCTATAACAAGAATTGAAACCTAAGTCATGCATAACATATTTTAATCAATTCATAGAAAATATAATTTTAACATATTATAATCAATCATGCATAGCATAAGGCAAGCTCTGATACCACTGCTGATTAATCAAGATAGTAACTGAACATGCAACATTACAAGGTGGAATTTCAAAACTTAAAATTAACCTAAAAGATCTCTTAAGCATGCCATGATTGATATAATCTAAGTTTAAATATTCCATAAATGCTTTTAGGTTTATAAAGCTTATAAAAAAAACCTAGCATCTAAGTTTAGAACATTACCAGTTGATGCATGCTTCTCTTTCTCTTTCGAATGCGGCATTCCCTTAGAGCAATTCGGTAGAACTTTCGTAAGCATGATTCTCTAAACTAGGATAACCTCTATGATTGGTCCACATAGATCTTCACCGACTAAAACCTCGTTGAGGTAGAACCCATTAGTAGATAGCAGTTGTTAGACTGCTCGAAGACCACCTTGAAAATATAACCTGAGAAAGCTTGCTTCAAATTGAAAGAGCTTTCTAAATAAATTCTTCGTTGTTTGGAGAAACTCGTGAAGGATCTCGCGTAACTAACGAAGAAAGAGATGTCGAACTCATAGAGAAAAAGCTAAGCTAAATTGTGTGGAATAATGAGAAAGGGAGGCCTATATATAGGGAAAGGGGGAGTGTTTGACTCCCACTATAACTCAATGTGGGTTAGCCGAGGCAAGCCCTAATAGGCTTATCTTGTGCACAAGCTGGGCTTGTGGGCCTTCCCGCAAGCCCAAGCCTGTGGTCTTACATGATAGACCCTTGCAAGTGCTACGATGGGTGGTCCTTTGGTGGTCCTCTAGTACCTTGTCCCTCCAAGATTTGGGTTGGAGGTTTGCTCAACCTTGAGAGGTTTTTCCAACTTCTCGGCCTTGATAAGCACACCATTGTAGCTGGAATACTCATTAATTCCCAAGCGTAATTTTTAGAATGGAAGTGCTGCATCAAGTAGCTTCACGATCATCTTTGAGAAATCAAGTCTATCCGTTAGCAAAACTTGCACAGTCATCCATCATTTATAGTAGGATTTAAAAATCTCTCCTTGCTCTTGTTTGATCGTTTTCTAGATTTCGCATCGTAGTTTGATAATTCTTAATGTAAGTTCTAGGATTTCCTTCCCCCTTGTACTTTATTAATTATAACATATCAAAGTTAGTAGGGACCCAATCTTCATCCTTTACTGAATTAGGCAACTGAGGATAAGCAGAAACCGGGTTGGCCCACGAAGTAAGAAATTGTTGACATAAATTAGCCATCTTGGGAGATAGACCATGAGGAATAGATCCTTCAACCCCTTAGGCGAAATTTCCTGGTTTTGAGACTCAAGAGCATTCAGGAAAAATACAGGATGCTGAATTTAAATTATATCCCTTGATGAGATAAAGAACTATGGCACAGTCAGCAACTATTGATAGGTTTGATACTTATTCTGAAATGTGGCCAGCTTAGTGAGGAGCCTTGGAAGTGAGGTGCCCCTTGAATAGGTAAAGATAAAGGTTGAGATGCAAATCCTTGCGAAGAAGGCACATTCATGGTACAGAAATGTGGCTGAGTCATGAGCCAAAATAAGTTGGTGGAGTATTCATGAAGGGATTAATGATCCATGGGCAAATAACTGCTATTTGAACCCCCTGCAGAAAAGAATTAAGCATGGCTTTCCCAAAAAACCCATACTGGAAGATATTATGAGAATTCCTACTCAAATGGCTTTGATAGCCTGATCCTTGACCTTGTAGAAGATTATCAAACTGCCCTGACCAGGTTGTAAATTGATATTAAGTTCCTTAATTCATGAGAGAGCCCATATTGGATTGTAGAGTAAAATCATGCCCTTGGCTAACAATGGGATGAACTCTAAATGATCCCAACTAGGGCTGAGAATCCCTTGTGGATGATGCCCATTAATAAGAGGAGGAAGCTCAGATTCGAAATTCTTATCATAATTCTTTTATTTGGTTAAGAGTGCCCTCATCGATGATTGAAGAGGGACATGAAATTGTGGGCTAGATATCATTCTAGTCAATGATACATCTATAGCACCCCCATCTCTAGACTAGTGGCCTCCACCTTGACTGGAGTCGGCTAAGTGTTGTAGCTGGTCTCCCTAACTGCTAACATCTTCTCCAAAAATATTAACCATGATTTATGGTTGTGAGATTCCGATTAACTGAACCCCTCACTCGTATTTGAGCATGAAATACCCTCTTGAGTATCTATGATGACCCTTAGTGATAACAAATGAGACGTTCCTTTTGTCAAACCCACATTGAATGCCAAACCAAAGATTGAATCAGGACACGTATGTCTTATTGTTTCATGAATTTATGATTCCCAAAGGTTTTTCAAACACTCATGAAGCGGTGAAATGATATCTCAACCTTTAGGTTTAGAGGTTGAGAAAGATCCATGTGATCTTCTAAGAAGTGAGCTTGCATGCCGTGTAGCAGAGTGAATATGTTTGGTTTTTAGTGTGAGTAAAGGAATGGTGGTAATGCCCTACTATGGTAACAATCCCATGTTACGATAACTTGGGTTTGTGGACTCTTAGGTAAAATAATACATTGTACCCTTATGTTGTGTAGATTGATGAATGAATTAATGATTATAATAATTTCGGATCACTAATGCACTGGAATGAATGAATTGAGTTTTAGACTCAATTTGGGTGGAGGTTCGATGCCGATTGGGCATTATAAATGAGTGGATATGTTACATTGGCTCGTTTCCTAAGGTGATGTGACCTCGAGCATCTTTAAGGTTGATGAATATCGATGGAGTATTTTATAATGCTTTGGGTTTAATTTTTGATGCTATGAGTAGACGATACAGATGCGATGGGCCAAGAGTGCTCGAGGATGAAAGGCACGATTCCTCGAGGTATTTTTGTGAGATTAAAATATCAAGTCAGGGACCCGAAAGGTTTAAAGAGAAAATAAAATAGATTTAGATCGTCAAAACCCAAAATTATTGTCTCGAAGTTTAGAGTCACCACCTAGATAAGCTCATCCAGGAATTAAAGAATTGTGAGGTTTAATGTCCAGGGGATGGCCTACTAAGACATAGAGATTCGTATTCGCGATAAGTTGCTTACTTCTTATTGGATCACATTAATTTACATCTACAAAAAACCACGTTTCTTAATTGTGCATATTTGAACTTAAGTCATTTTCTTGCTTAAAGTATGATTTAACGCGCATGCGGAAAGTAGTAAATCCATACATAAAGTAGTATATAAATGCGAGAAAATAAAATTACAAATTACAAAACCTCGAGGGAGGCAACCGACCGCCTAATCTATAAATTACATTCTTTTAAAAATAATTGAAAAACCCGAAGAAATATAAAATCCTAGGGACACATCTAAAATAATTTACCTGCATCCACAAAGGTAAGCACATGGGATATAGAACAACATAAATATTTGCACGTATGTTTGATTTAATTTTGAGGAGGCCCTTGTGGCCTAATTAAAATCGAAGTTTAAAAAAAATCTCATCTTAGGAGAAAACAATTCATTTTAAACATAGATATGTTGCTCATTTTTATTTAGTGAAAATTAACGCATGTCCAAAATGTGAGGTTTGTTATCCAGGAATAATTTTAATTCCCTTTGTAGGGGTATTCTAACATGAACATCGGAGGATCTCCACAATTGAATAATTAAAAAAATAGGTAGAAGAATAAAAGAAAACTTACATAATAAAGTAACAAATAAATAAATAAATTAATTAAAAGAATTAACAAATTAAAATTTAAATAATAAAAGGAATAAAATAAATCCAATGTCGGAATATAGAAAAGAAGAAGATAAAGAAATCATGGAAAAAAGCAGCTCTAGGAACTCAAAGGTTTACTCTTTCGACGCGAATCCACTTCGACAAATCCATTAGATCTCTATAAGCGTTCCTCGTTCATTTTGATTTGTTGTTATTTGTAAAAATATTAGTTTAAAGATAATTAAATCCGGAACCCAAATTTGTTTTAGGCCTGAAAATAATCAAAAGAAAATTAAAAAAAAGAATATAAAATGTTGTTGTCAAAAGTCCAAATTCTTTTATACTTTTCTCCCAAAAAATTCTATACATTTGTCTAGAAAAAATTTATTTTTTTGAAAAATATTTTATCCCCCAACTAATTCAAAAAAATTTCCCCTGTATGTAGGGGGGGGGGGAATTAGGTGAAAATGGGTCTGTCGGTGAATTTTCAATCCACCGATGGACTTGGGAGTCCATCAGCGGACTAGGCATGTTCTCCAGCGGACATGCTAGTCCACTGGCAGACATGCAAGGCATAATGTCTGCCACCAGGCTATGCTAGTACACTGGTGGACATGCCAGTCCACCAACGGACATGGCAGCATGTTCACTCGATAGGCTGCTTATCCTTCTGCCCACCGAATTTATTTTAATTTTTTAATTAATTAATTAATTTTTTTTGTCGTTTTTTCTATTTTATTCCGAATCTATAAATATTTATCTAAACCCGTAAACTATTTCCTTAAATCTTCATTTAAGGCCTTTATATATTTATTTATGGTCCTAAATATTTATTTAGGACCCGAAATATAATTTGGTGACTCTAAATATTTATTTAGAGCTAAAAAACACCTAATTAAAGTCTACCTAAGGTTAGATTTACTAGGAGAGCTCCCATTTGAAGATTATTGGATAGTCTAAATTGTGAGATTCAAGGATTAAATCCTGAAAAGCTGTCATCATTGAACTCGCGAGCTGGTACAAAATCCCAGGCTCACAGCTCCCCTCGTGTGATCTTTGATGGTTATAGCAAGTATGATCATATGAAATGGAGCGGAGGAATCAAGAATATACCTGACTGGTGTGGTTGATGACTTCTTTATCCTCGGTCGGTGGTGTCATGGGCCTTCATTTCTAGCGTCATGCCCCATGGGATTATCCATTCCTTTCTTCAGAATCCCTTGGTGGTTGATGCCCCTTGCGGCCAGGTCGACCGTTTCTTTCTATGACGTCGCTTTAATAGTCAGCTATGGGATATGCAACTATTTCTTTCTTCGATTGTGATCATTGTGTGCCCCTTATGAGTTGACCTTCGGTTGGTTTTGATTTTGGGAATTACTGGAGTAGGGGGCCTAAATTCATTTCAAAGGCGACCCTAGGGGGAGGGTTATCCAATCATTTCTTTCTTCGGTTGGTGGATGAGATTATTTCTTTCATCAGTCTTTGAGATAAACATTTCCTTCTTCGATTATATTTTCAATTTCCTTTGTAGGATGTTTGAATTACTTCTTGTGACAAATATGATAAAAGTATAATGTTAGTAAATTTTATAACGCATGTTTTAATTATTTTATTGAGTTTATGCGAGGTAAAAATTTTTGCCCATTCAATCAAAAATTAAAACATGATGAAGAAATGAGGTTGATGAAAATTCAGGGATATCCTGTAGACCACTCTATTATTTTAGGAGGCTTTTACGAGTCCTAAGTAGGTTTGAATTGACTTTAGGCTTGAGTGGGCCATCGTCTTTGTTAATTTTGATGTTATGCTGCTTTGACACCTCTTTGATGCTCGTAGGTTCCTCAAGTGGAGGTGGAGTTTCTTGTTTACCGGGATATATTACCCTGGTTTGGCCTTTCCTTTACCTGAAATTTATATGATGTGTATATAATGTATGCATGATTTTATGCATGAACATTATTTATTACATGATGTATGTTCGTTTGTTGCAAGCGTTATGGGATTCACTACATGAAGAGCTTTCTAGAGGGTTCTAAGTTGATATCCTCTTATGCTGGTGTATGGGTGCCCCTAGGATTTATCTTACTGTCGATGACTCATTCAGAGTGATGACCATGGGCTCGATGAATCAGATTCAAGTTCAGAGCTTGGATCTAGTTCGAAGAGGATCTGGATGAGTTATTGATGCCAAACCATGTTAGCGATGATTACTTTGAAGTTGATAATGAGAAATTTTTTGCTTGAATGTGATAGTCCTTCCTATGATAAAAATCAAAAGATATCCATCCTAAGTTCCAGAGCAGATAGATGATGACCTGTGCCATTCCAAGGATGAGATGATGACTTTGATATTTCTTTGGTTTTCATTTCTGCATGGACCACCCATACGGGTTTTCAATCTATCGAACGTTGTCTTAATTTTTTCCTAGACCGCCCTTTCAAGTTTTCAATCCAGCAGACTTATCTTTTCTTATTTTTATTTTCCTTTCTTTATTATTATTATTTTTTTATTAAACCATGATGTGATGGGATGTTTACTTGGGATATTCTACCGTTAGCATGCAAGCAATCAAGATAAACATATGTATAAAGGTTTAGCAAAAATTATGATTCATTGATGAACTTAATAGGGGTATGAATGTTTGAAATGATTTGACTCCTACCATCAATTAGCCCTTTCAGGTTTTCTAACCAATGCGTTTGCTTTTCTCTTAATGTCCTAACTTTTGCTTGAGTTGCCCTTTTCGGGTTTTCAACTCAACGAACTATTCTTTTTCTATTTTGAAAAGAGGTTCTATTTTTTGCTCAATTAATAGAGTGCTAATTGATAGGCTAATTATAAATTTATTTTTTTGTTACCACTGCTTTTTACTGATTTACTTCTTTCACCTATTCATGATAACGATTGTGCCGATCTTGGTTGATTTGACTTATATATTAGTTGACGTCCATGTCCACAACTTCAATTATTGTCTTACTCAATGTTCCTAATCGATTATTTGGTGCTCATACCGCTTTGCTAGCTTGAGGTATACGTGATGATCATAGTTTCCTTATGAATTCAATTTTTCTCCAACAATAGGTGATATGTTGGAGATTAGAGTCTTCAGATCTAGTGGGTGTATCAAATGTAGCTGGATTCAATCGAGGGTGAACAGTTTACATTCAACAGTGTGATGATCGGCCTACAAGTGTTGGTGAGCCGTGAGTTGGAGTTGCCTCTAGCATTATGTAAGCCCATTGCATTGGTTGTTAGACAATTTTGGAGAACTAAACTTCAATTTGTTCTGTTGACTTTTTGGCCCATTCTAGTTTCGATCATTTTGACTTTTGCTTGACTAACTTCGGTGGAGGTTTTGTGAT
Organism: Euphorbia schlechtendalii; assembly: GCA_949673415.1. Classification (NCBI taxonomy): domain Eukaryota; kingdom Viridiplantae; phylum Streptophyta; class Magnoliopsida; order Malpighiales; family Euphorbiaceae; genus Euphorbia; species Euphorbia schlechtendalii. The sequence goes on along the minus strand of CATIWQ010062658.1, from coordinate 46,897 downwards.
TGGCGATCTTTTAATCGACCTTGATAAGTGTATAGTTGCACTTATTATCACATTAATTTTATACACTAAACACTATAGTTTAAGTCATTTTTATACTTCATATAAAAGATTTCACGTGGTATGTAGTTGTTTTTTTATGTAAATGCAGATACTAGGTAAATCTTGGGAGTAAAATGATCTATAGTGGAATTCTATGAAAAAAGAGTGAAAAAGGTGCAAAAAGATGCGTGGAACTTAAAGATTTGGCTTAGCATCGAAGCTGTCAAAGATCGGCGAAGTTACAAGGAGAATTCTGAAGAAAAATGCAATTCACGGTCATGACAATCATTCGCGGTCACGACTTGTTCTTCTTCAAAATAGAAATCTTCCAATCAAAGATTCACGGTCGAGACTTAGACGGTTTTCTGGTTTAATCTTCTTAACTACCAACAACCAGATAAGGAAGATCAACCGCCATCAACTACCAACGAATAGACTCCTATCAGAAATCAACCAATCATGAAAAGGTGCTTATCCATTGTGGATTAGATTGAAGCTTCTCAACTAATCAAAATGAAGTGGTGCAATCATTCACAAATGGACACAACTCTTCATATGGCTAGACGCAACCCTTCGAACTCTATAAATAGGGCTGCAATACCTCACAATTTCATGCAGCAGCAAGTGGTGCATTAGTTTTGGAAGTTGAAAATCCTCCTCGTCCTTTAGTTTAGGTAAAAAATTATGTTGAAAGTCCAAAAATATTTGTCTTAATTCTTGGAAGTAGTTTTGAAAGTTAAAATTTTATCTGTAAATTTTCTGGATGCTGATTATCGAAAAAGACCAGAGTATTGATAGGAGAAATCCCAAAAATCCAAAAAAATGTAAGCTTTTTCGGTGAGGGGCCTCACCGGAAAAGAAAAGTCCGGCGAGGCCCCTCACTGTGACTTTGGAAAGGCAACCTCGCTAAGCTCTTTAGCGAGGCATATGCCTCGCCAGAGCTCGGTGAGGAAGCCTCGCCAAGCTCTTTGGCGAGGCTCCTGCCTCACCTAAGATTGGCAAGGGAGCCTTGCTCCTCGCCAGAGCTCGGTGAGGGAGCCTCACCAAGATTTGGCAAGGCGGCCTCACCAAGGACTTTGGTGAGGCTTGCCTCGCCGAAGCCTTTTGAGGAGGTTGGCCTCGCCCACTTTTTGCGATACAGGCCCCGAGATCTGGTTTTGTGCAATGTTTTATGTATTTTTTTGTGTATTTTATATTTTTTAATTAATTAAATAATTTTATTGAAAACGTCCTTTTGAATTTAGAGACGAGAAGGATTCCCATTCGGATGCATCAGGATACTTGAAAATTGTGTGATTCAAGGATAAAATCCTAAAAAAACTATCATCATCGAACGCGTGAACTGGTACAAAATCTCATCCTCACAGCTACCCCTCATGTGATAATTGCTGGTTGTATAACTAGTATTATCCCACGAAATGAGCGGAGGGATAGAGGGAATACCAGGATCTGTTCGTTTTTCGAGGGGGATGTTTCAGATTATGCTAGCTACTATCAGCATCTTTGCAGGTTTACTCTTGTGCAGCTGATGGACCTTGTTTCTATGGATATGATCACCTTTTTGTCTTTAAATTTATTCTAACTTTATTGTCCTTTCTTTTCAGGTGGAGCGCAACCCGTGGCGGGGTCTTCCGAGCTATCATATGGCAAAGGAGATTCGATGAGATGTGGACCGCAATCACTTCATCCTTGAGGGCCCAAGATCCGTGAGTGGTACTTGGGTGAGCGTATTTAGTTTTGGTGGACTAAGCCAGTGTCTGATAGGCGCTTTCCGCCCGCACATCCCACGGGACTATTTTGGGTGCACTTGGTGATTACTGATCCAGAGGAGCGGGAGATACTCTTTAAGGAGCATGGCATGAGGCTGTCTGGACATCATGGTGATTACAAGGCCTTTATTCAGGAGAGGCTGCTCCCGCTTCACCTGCTGACTCAGCCTGAGGAGGCGCGATCCTCTATTCGAGTGTGTGGTCAGGGAGTTGATGGTGGTTCTGGTGCGGGTGCTAGCGGTGATGTGTTAACTATTCTATCCATGTTGATCTATTTCTGACTCTTTGTCTATCTTTGTAGGAATTTGCCGGAAGTGGGTTCGAGTGCCTGATTTGAATGCTACGGCCGAAAGGGTAAGTACATCTTCCTCGAGAGTCATTAAAGGAAGATTCACGATTCCCCTTGACTCTACCTTCTACTTGATGGGTTCCACAGGTACCTTGTAGCAGGTGCCTCTTCCCCTGATCTACCACACATTGGCCTATGATCCTTTCGACACTACTCACGTGAGTTTTAGATCACAAGAGATCCTTGGGGATGTCTTGATATTTGTTTACTCACGCCTTTCCTTTCATAAGTCATACGTGAGGAGATGGATCGGGTAGCCAAACATTCCTTTGCATTGAGAAATATGATGATTTCATAGGATGGGATTACACGGGTATGTTGTATTTCTCGACCTGTCATATGCGATGCATGAAATGTCATGTTTTTTTATGTATATAGATGTGATTTTCTTGACATGTTTTATAACTGTAGGATATGGCAGCAAGGAGTGAGGAATTCAAGCGACGCTACCTGGAGCTTGACGGTTACTTTTAGTCACTGGATATTAGCCATCAAGGTCTAGATGCTCGCTATCATGATGCTCGCTATCATGGCCTTGAGGTTAGTCACCAGGAGTTGGGAGCCCGTTATCAGGGTTTGGAGGCTCAATACCAGAGTTTGGAAGCTAGTCACCAGAGTTTGCAGGTTCAGTATCAAAGAGTTGTTACATTAGAACGCCGCAGCAGAGCAGGCTTGAGTAAAAGCGCGGGCATTAACCTCAGGCCTTCACCAGCCTCTTACATTTGATCTTGGTTCCCTACTTGATGATATAGATGTTGGGTAGCTCCTCTCTCCAAAATGGGATGCCAATTTTCTTAACGCTCCCTAGCCTCCTCCTGTATCCGGTTCAGCTGATGGTGCTCCAAGGAGATTAGGTGCCGAGGATTTTGAGATATCCACCATGTTACCCTGAGATTCGATGGGTAGAGATAACGTATAGGTGGCGCATGCTTAGTAGTTCCCTTTTAGTTTTAGTTTTAGATTCCTTTTTCTCGAACTGGATTCTTTGTAGATAGCTCTGCCTTGTAGAATCTAAAAAAAACTTCGGATTTATGAAAGAAAAGAGGATTTTTGCCATTGCGTGCTAGGTCCTCATATGGGGTGTTTTATTCCATGAATATGCTTGCTTGTTTGTGAATGTTTTTCGTATATGTATGAATGAATTTTAATGCTAATGTATGCGGTTAATGTGTGTAGGCAACACCGGTCTTAAGGAATTTTCTTTAGCTCTCTTCCTTTCTGATGTCGACCTATAACGAGCACCTTAGAGTCTTTCACCGCACCGTTCAGGGACCCGATTGGCGGAGGATTGAGCTCTTTGGTCTACGGGGTCTTCAATACCTTGCTTCCAGGCCTGTGAATATGGCCTTCATTTGTGCCGCTTTAAAGTTCTGGAATCCTACCACTCATGTTTTTCATTTTGCTGACTTTGAGCTTTGCCCCTTGTTTGAGGAGTTTCATGCTATCCTAGGGCTTCCCTTTCCGAACGAGTCGATGCCAATATCCCCTACGAGACTATCCTTTGCCTTTCCTTCTTTCCAGTTTAGAGGTGAGGATTAATTGAAGGGTTTATGGAACCTGGAGTCTAGTGGGAGCTTATTGTCAGCTCCCCCTGATGTTCGTAGATTCCGAGTTGGTGTGAGACTAAACCTAGAACTCATCTAGCTTAGCCTTTGATGGTGACTCTACTTCTTCTAGCTGAGTTTTTTTGCAAGGTTGGAGTGATTTCCCCTTTCCACTTACTGTCAGTCATTGACCCACTCTCCACAGGACTTTCTCCTGCAGCTTTAGCCTTGGCTAAGAATCTGGTTCACTTAGACGGTGCTTCGGTGAATCTAGATTTAGCAGGAGACCATTTTGCTTTACTAGAGGTAATTCTCTTTCCTTATCTCTTTCTTTCATGATTTTCGTTATTTGTTTAAACAAATGGATTAACGTAGGTATGGCTGTTGGAGAAGCGTTGCTTAATTGCTGATCCACGTTTAGGGAAGGCTCGGTACCTGCCTTCACATTATGGTCCTAGAGGCTTTACTAGGAAGGACCATCGTTCACTGAGTGAAGGTGCTTGGGTCGAGATTTTAGGCTCCTAACGAGCTTTTGAGATTCGTTGGCTCAGCCCTTGGTTAGAGATTTTGTTCGTGGTAACTGATGTCCATGATTCTGGTGTTTTACGGATGGGGTTGTTTGGCATCACGTCCTATTCCCCTTCTTGTCTGTGCAAGTAGTACGGGCGTTAGCAACGGGTTCCTAGGTTTCTATGTTCAACCCGTTTCCACGACTTCGATCCTGACACACCTGATGCTATACGAAGGCTTTGGGCACGCGCTCGAGTTGTTATATTGGATTACACTACCCCGGAGACCACAGATACTGACGAGTTCTACTGTGGATGGCTTGGTGAGATCAAGGTTCTCCTCGATGCTGATCAGCACTTTATGGTGTCTCATGAATGGGAGAGGGATGAAGATGGTTTAGACCCCCTTCCTCATACTTCGAGGAAGCGTGCACGGTGGAATGACTGGCACCCTTAGGTCTTATTTGTTTTCGCCATTTGTTTTCTTACTTGTGTTTTTGGCTTATTCTTGGATTATGAAATTTTATCGAATATTATTTACTTGTGATATTTTGTATGCACACTATTCATATAAACATAAACATAAATCTTTGCAAACATAACACATTTTGTTGAATGACTTTAAAAAGGGTACTTTTCCAATGATTTGAGTCCTACCGCCAGTTATCCTAGAGCAGTTTTTCTAACTTGCGGTCCCTCTATTCCTCACCTTGTCCTAATTTTTGCCTAAGCCACCCCTCACGGGTTTTCAACTTAGCGGACACTTCTAGCTTTTATACAGGAATGGTCCTAATTGTTGCCCAAATAACCAAGTGCTATCTGGCGGACTAGTTTCTCTCTCTTTTTTAGTGTACAGCTTTTGTAAATTTATTTATTTTGTTTTTAAACGTGGTAGCTCTTAATCTTATCTTGATTAATTGGATTGACGAACTCGTTCCCATCCATGTCCATGATCTTGTCAGCTCCTTTGCTCAAGATTTTCTTAATAACATAAGGACCTTCCCAGTTTTGGCGAAACTTTCCCCGTTGGTCCACATTTGAGGGTCTCATTTGTTTCAGAACCAAGTCTCCTACTTTTAACGGTTGCCTTCTACCTCTAACTCGACTATTGTATGCCCTAGCCATGCATTGTTGGTACATCTGCAAATGATCAAGAACCCTTAGCCGCTGTTTATCAATTATGTTCAACTGTTCAAATCTGGCCTTTTCCCATTCTGACTCCTCTAACCTCGCCTCCAGTGCTACTCGAAGCGATTTCACTTCCATTTCCACCGGTAAAACTAATTCCATCCCATACACTAATGAGAAAGGGGTTTGATTGGTGGTAGTTTTGACGCTTGTCCTATATCCCCATATTGCAAATGGAAACTTATCATCCCAGTCCCTGTAGGTAATGACCATCTTGCTCAAGATTTTCTTAATGGCTTTGTTAGCTGCCTCTACTACTCCATTAGCTTGTGGCCTGTATGGTGATGACCGATGGTGCTCGATCCCATATTTCCTCTTTAGGTCTGATGTAGCTCCTTGGAATTGAACCCCATTATCTAATACGATGTGATGTGGGATGCCATATCGGACGAATATATGCTTTTCTAGGAATTTGGCCATCTTCTTAGCGGTGATGTTGGTGTAAGATTCGGCTTCCACCCATTTTGAAAAGTAGTCGACTACTACTATAATGAATCGATGTCCATTAGTCAAGTTTAGCCGAAATCTCACCAATAATGTCGATGCTGTGAGTGGGTGACAAAGAGCAGTGGTCCGAGAGTGCACAATTTCATAGGTGCGGTCCACCGGGGTGTTTGAAATGAAAAGCACCGGGTCGGGGACCTAGTGAAATTTAAAGAGAAAAATGAAAACGTTTTAGATCGGTTCGAACCCGAATCCACCGTCTCTTAGTGTGGAGTCGCCACCTGGATTAGCTCTTTCCAGGAATTAAAGTCCTATGAGGCTTAACGTCTGGGGGACGGCCCACCAAGACACAGAGATTCAGGTCCGGGAAAAGTTGCTTAGTTCTTATGTGATCACATTATATTACATATACAGAAAATCGTATTTTCTTAATTGTGCATATTCGCACTTAGGTCGTTTTTAGAATTTATATGCATGATTCACGTATTGCAAAATAATAAACCATCCACAAAGTGGAAAAATAAACCATCCACAAAGCATTAAGTAACTGTGGGAAGTAAATACGAAAAATAAAATTACATGGCTTCTAAAAATCTGGGGATGCAACCGCCAGCTAACCTATTAATTACATTTCCAAAAAAATTGAAATTGCGATACTCAAAGGAAAATTAAAATCCTAAACATACATTTAATCCTAATCTACCTGCATCCACAAATGTTAGCACAGGGGATATCATGTATGTTCGATTTTGAATTTGACAAGGCCCGTGAGGCCTAAAAAGTGACAATTAATCACGATAATGTGTTTGTTATTTAAATAAAATAATTCATTTAATTAACACGTTGGTTGCTCATTTTAATTAATGAAATTGCTCACATGGTAAATTGATGAGGTCTGTTATCTGGGAATATGTTTTATTCTCTTCGTGGGGGTGTTCTAACATATATTTTCTTTTTAGTAAAGAAAAATAGATGAAGAAAAAACACTTGCATAAAACAAAAATATTAAAAAAAAGATAAAATTCCTAGGTTCAGAAGTGAAATCAGAAGAAAAAGATGAACATCGAAAGCACGGAAATTGCAGTTCTAGGAACTCAGAGGCTTACCCTTACGGAATGAATCCACTTCGAAGATATCCGATCGACCGTTGAAAATCCTCCTCATCCTTTAGTTTAGGTAAAAAATTGTGTTAAAAGTCTAAAAATATTCATCTTAATTCTTGGAAGCAGTTCTGAATGTTATAATTTTATCTGTAAATTTTCGGGGATGTTAATTATCCAAAAAGACCCGAGTATTTATAGGAGAAATCCCAAAAATCCAAAAAGGGTAAGTTTTTCCTGTGAGGGGTCTCACCAGAAAAGAAAAGTTCGGTGAGGCCCCTCACCGTGACTTTGGCGAGGCAGCCTCGCTAAGCTCTTTGGCGAGGCATATGCCTCGCTAGAGCTCCGTGAGGGAGCCTCGCCAAGCTCTTTGGCGAGGCTTCTCCCTCACTAGAGCTTGGCAAGGGAGCCTCGCCGAAGCCTTTTGACGAGGTTGGCCTCGTCCACCTCTGGCGATGTAGGCCCTCGAATCTGGTTTTCCGCATTGTTTTATGTATTTTTTTATTTATTTTATATTTTTTAATTAATTAAATAATTTTATTGAAAACGTCCTTTTGAATTTAAAGAAGAGAGGGATTCCCATTCGGATGCATTAGGATACTTGAAAATTATGTGATTCAAGGATAAACTCTTGAAAAAGCTATCATCATCGAACGCGCGAGCTGGTACAAAATCTCATGCTCATAGGTGTCTTCCTGATCTTCACTTTTCCTCACTAGCTCTTTAATGTTCTTTCCTGACTTACTAGTCAGTTTCATAACATCAAAGAGTACTTGGGTGAATTCTTCAATAAACAAAGGAATTTCATAATGTACCTCATCTTAAGGAGATTTCCCTTTGCTATGCTCAGCTTCAAAGTTAGGAGGGGTTTAACTTCTATTTGAAGTAGATGTGGAGCCTTCACCTCTATCATTCTTGATCGCTATTAAGTAGAAGGTGGTGAAATCAGTTGCTTCTTCATCAAATGATGAAGATTCTTTTGACACACTCCAAGTGGAAGTAAGGGCCTCATTCTTCTTAGCGAACCTCTTCTTGTATCTGTCCTTCTTCATCTTGGGATAGTTTGACTAGATATGACCTTTTTCTCCATCACTAAAGCACTTGATGGCTTTGTTGTGTTCCTTCTAATCTCCTCACCGTTTCTGAGTTGACTTGATTTTAGCGGGAAACTTCTTCTTGTTGAACTTCTTGTCCTTCTTTCTGAAACGTTTGAAATGATTGGTTAGAATGGCCATTTTTCTCATCAGAATCACAGGTGGTGGATTCATAAAGGGATCAGCTTTCAAGACAATGGCCTTTCCCTCTCTCTCCTTACCTCTACTCTTTTTGGAGTCATCAGTATATTTCTTCAGGAACATTTCCTAAGTTAGTAAGGTACCTTTCACCTCATCATAGCTGCAGGTCTTAAGGTCATGAGCCTCCTTGATCGCACTCTTATTGGCATTCCACTCTAAGGTAAGAGTGCAGAGAATCTTCTTCACCAACTCCTATTTGGTGAACTCCTTGCCAAGCCTCTTCAATTCATCAACGATGTTAATGAACCTGGTATTCATGGCCTGAATACCCTTGCTAGTGGCCATCTGGAACATCTCATACTCTCTCAACATGAGATTAATTTTTGACTCCTTGACCTTATCAGTCCCCTCATAGGTAATCTCTAGCTTCTTCTAGATTTCCTATGTTCTCATGCAGCCTGAGACCTTGTTGAACTTTGTAAGATCTAATACACAGTGTAAGTAATTGATACTTGCGGCATTCTCTTTGAAAAGCCTTAAGTCAGGATGATTATAGTCTTCTAGATTGACTGGGACACGTTTCCCAATCCTGACCATATTAGGAATTCAAGGGCTAAGATCAATAACCACCCATGCTTGCATGCTTTGAGATTAAATAATGTTTTTCATGCGATTTTTCCAAAATGTTTTATGATTACCGTTGAACAAAGGAGGCCTAGTTGCATATACCCTCTTTAAGGAGTACTGTTTGGCCTGAGCTAAAATTGAAATAATTATAAGCTATTTATGGATCTTTAACTCAAAGAAGATTAGTTTTTAAGCTAAGCACTACTCTGATACCACTTGTTAGTCCTAAAATGGCTTAATATAATAGCAGAGGGGGGGTGAATACAGTTCTTAGTTACTTTTTAAGATTTTAAAAAATTATTTAAGGTAAGTTTTTAGTTGCGTGCTGAGTGTTTCATGCTGAGTTGGGTCTAAATACTATAAATTTCTCAGGTTTGCTGGCACAGTTTATCTTCAATTATTGTTGAGTATTTTACTCAGCTCGGATTATTTTTTTACAAAATGACTAACAAGAATAGAATGATGAATGAGATGGATGCCATAAAGGCAAATGAGAAAGGTTAGAACTTTTAAACCTGAGATTTTATCTTGGTTCAGCCCCTAGCCTACCTCTAGTCCCAGGATACCTTTTCGAGCTTTAATCCACTAGTGATTCATCCCTTCCTTAAGCAGAGAAACCTTTACAATGGGTAAACATAATTACAAAAAGTACCTTTCTTTCTAACTACCACTCAATCCACAATTTGGGTACCCTTCCCAAACTGTCACTCATATTTCTAAAGAAATTGTGAACTGAGGATTTTAACTTATAAATTGTTGAATCCTTTACAATGTTATATCATAGGTGATATTCTCTCTATTACAAACAAATTTAAACAATGAATGTTTACTGATTGCTTGATTTGGAATTTCTTGAAGCTAGGAGTAATTGAACAGAGTTTCAGCTCTTAGAGAAATTCGAGGTGATTCACCAAGTTTGAACGTCTGCTCCAGTCTTCTATTTGTTGTTGAAGGTCTTGGAATTAGCCATTGCAAACTTCTCATCCTAACAGCTCTTCAATATCTCTTCTCTTCAAATCTTTCAAATTTTCCTTTGGAGACAAATTCTAGGACGTTTAGAGATAGAGATTTCAAACATTGAAGTTCGAGATTGATCCTTTATCCTAAAGCATCAAAAACTCATTTATCTTTAAGCAATCCGTTCTGTTAGAGAGGCGCGTGAAATGCAACGTGGAATTTTACCATTCGTTAACTTGCTGATGTTGTAGAGTTGAGTGGAGACACTGAGAAGTGGCATATGTCAGAGGATTCCTTTTTCCTTGGACTTTAGTGAGGAATCTCTATTATTCCGTGATGATGCCTTTTGTCTGTGAGGACCACTGGAATATCTTCTTTAATTTCAGCGATTTTTCTCCTAAAAAACATCAAAGGAATATTCTATTTCTCACAGAGACTGTTAGTTGCACATGTGTCAAATATTTCTCTAAGTGTCAAAGATACATAGCTTTTATAACAAAAAGCTAACTCAGAACAGCTAAGTAAATATCTTATAAACTATTTACTACTCAACTCAACTTAGCTTTTCTCACTCTAAGTCATAAATTAATTAATTACTTAGTAAACTGAGTTGTTCTCCCTTAAACAAACTCAAGTAAACTTCATTAATTAAGAGTATACTTAGTACTCAATTAATTTCACTATTCTAATCAGTTTGTTATTTCCAAAATATTCTAAGTATTTTGAAGTACTATTAACTTGAGTTCAACAACTTCCCCTGATCCTCCTCCAGTTAGAGAGCCTCCAGCTTCGAGACCTATAGAGGGAGTGTTGCGCCGAGAGATAACACCACTTTTTGCTTGTTGAGATGGCCAAGAGAGAAAGAGACCAGACACTTAGATGACCCTCCCTTTACTATCCATTTCATCTTAACGAATGCGACTCACATTAATGACCTCAAACTCTAAGCTTGTTTTCATGCTTTTGTAGCTTTAGCAATAAGATATTTTCCCTTGACTTTACTTTTGCATAGGTTTTTTATTACCGAGGCAGTGAGGATAGCCCGCAAATATTTCTCCATATAGGATCTGTTGATGGCACAAGATGTGATAGCTATGGTATGTGCATGCAAAGCATTTTATTTATTTATATATGCACATATTTATGCATGAGTGGGCGTTAGTATGGATATGCATTGATAATTGTTTATTGCATGGTTTATGAAAATGTATGTGCATGTATGAATGTGTTGATATTGTCCTTCTTGCAGAGCTTATCATGAAGAGGAACTACCTCATTTTATGGTAAAGGCTAGGCAAGTGATAGAGAGGGAGCTAGCCTCGATGAGCCTTACTCGGGAGAGCCTAGTGAGATACGTGACTGAGTGTGAGGATAGGTTTTCCATTTCCAAGGCAAGCATGAGAAAGAGTGAGGCAAAGAAATGACAACAAGAGTCAGTAATCGATGAATTAAGAGCTAGCATTTCTTAGCTGGGGTCCAAGCTCGCTAATTAGGAGGTGGGTCAACCTAGGGTGGTTGAGCATGGTAGTTGGAGCTATCAGACGGATAACCATGCAAAGACTAGCAGTCGTTCGATGACCCATGGTAAGTCTACACTGTTAAGGATGGTTGGGTTATCTCCTTCGCATGATGAGGAGGAGGATGATGATGAGGTGATCGAGGATGATCGTGAGTATATTAGCTCTCGTGAGGGTGTTAGCTCTTAATATTTTATCCTTGCACTTCTTTTGTTTTTATTTTGATGAGCCATGGTCCTGTACATTTGATATCCTTTGAATTCATAATATGTACTCTCTTTGTGAATTTTTTCTTTTGTCTTTTTATATACAAAAGACCATTTTCTCAAATTTTTAGATGCCGGCATTGCTTGGTGGAGTTGATAATTATGTTTGGAATATATTTGAAGTGATTTTGTAGGTTTAGCACGACAAAAGGTGGAGAAAAGGAGAAAAATGAGCTGGCCTTGACTTGCTAGACCCGCACCACCCTTGGGGGTGGCCTGGTCTATAAAAATAGATGTGTGCTACCCTAGGAAAGAGAACCTTCTCCAATGAGGAGGATAGGCACCAACTTTGAATACAATGGCACCATGCACTTTTTTCAGTTTTGTTATTTTTAGCTTGTTTTCTTCAATTCTATTAAAAATTTTCAACATGGAAAACCACAACACCCAACTTAGGTCTTTCTTGGCCACACCCAAGAATCCATATTGGAAGAAATTAGAGATTTTTGGGTTATGGGGGCTTCAATTTCTTGCTTATTACCCTACTAACACTACTTCTATTCACTCAATGCTTACATTTTGGGATCCCTTGGATCCCGTCTTCCGCTTTTCAACCTAGGAGCTCTACCCCGTGATTAAGGAGTATGAAGCCATCTTGGGCAACCCTTACCATTGATAATTTCCTATTGCGGTGTCGAGATATCAACTTGGAGTTGTGAATTCACTAAGGGGGTTGTGGAACTTAATTCGATTAATAATTTCTTATCTCATCCTTCGGAGGTTGGAGGCTTCCGAGTTACTATGATTGGTGCCTAGTTACTCAGAGACATCACATTTCTTAGCCATTCATGGTGGCCTTATGGCTCATATCAGAGGTCATGTTCTGAGTAGGTAGCATTGTACCTTTTTGCCTTGTATCTGCCAATACTAGCATGTCCTAGGGAGCTTCACTTGTCACCATCGGACTAGTGGAGAATTTTTTATGCATGGGAGTTATGAAAGGCCGATCCTAGCCTAATTAGAGACCACTTTACCTTACTAGAGGTAAATAAACAATCTCATCTCTTTCTCTCAAATTCGTTTGTATAGTGTATTGAGACAAAACTACAGGTTTGGCTCTTGGAGAAATTGGCTTTGATCCATGAGACGAGATGATCTTTCAAGAAGTACAAGGTCATGTATTATGGTGGGAGAGGACTCTGCACTACAGATCATCATAGATTGAACTTGGAATAACGTGTACAGATTATGAGAGGATATATAGATAGCAAAATTGGTGGGTTTACCCTTGGTGGATGGTTTGTGACATTGCTAACCATGTTCATGCTTATGCTACCCAGCTTCTTAGCTTACAAGGTATCACTTGCTATTCTCCATTACAGTTTTATCGATAGTATGGGAAAACTCAATGAGTACCTAGAGATTCTTGCCCCACTGATGCCCTTAGTTATGAGCAAAGATTACCCGACCTCATCCTTGAGAGCTAGGCTCAGCACACTTCCTTCGCTACATTAGACCATGCTCACCGAGAGACTACTAAGAAGGATGACTACTACTAGGGATGGGTCTAGGATATCCGGGATCTCACTAAACTAGACAAGTGCGATTGAGCTACTCTACAATGGAGGTATGCTGAGGAGGAATGATAGTTGATTTTATGAGAGATGAGAAGGGGTCGCTAATACCTTTTGTTGCAAACAAGAAAGAAAACATAGCCTATTTTATCTATATGTTTGGATGCTTTATTATTTGATGCAGAATTATTAGGTTTTATTTATGAATTGGGATGTATGAAATATTAATTCAGACTGCCATGAAATAACTACTACATTATGTTACTTGCATTGTTTTTACATTACGGCGTACGAGCACTGAAAATAAATATACTCATAAGAATTCAACAATAATGATCTTTTTATTAAATAAAATTAAGCGGGTACAAAAGTTCATCATACAAGATACCCAATGATCTAACCCCTTTTGCCAATCAACCTTTCAGTTTTCTGATTAACAGCTCACTATTTTCTCTCATTCTCACAATTTTTACCCAAAATGCCTTTTTTCAGGTTTTCACTTTGACGATATATTTAGCAAAAGAATACCCTAACATTTTTCAAGTATATGAAGAAAGACAGTTGATGGGCTTGCTACATAATTACTTTTTATTTCAATGTTATACTTTCAACATTTATTTCCTTTCCTACACATGATAGTGCTTAAGCCAGTCCTGGTTGATTGGGTTTATGAAATCATTGTTGTCCATAGCCATCACTTTGAATGCTCCTTTGCTAAAAACCTTCTTAATCATTATTAGGCCCTCCCAGTTAGGTTTGAACTTCCCCCTAATGTCAACATTGAAGGGTTTCAGTTGCTTTAAGACCAAGTCCCCTACTTTCAATGGATACTTCTTATGATTTGTTGTGCTATTTTAAGCTCTTGCAATACGTTGTTTATACATCTGGTGGTAATATAGAGCTTTCCAAAGATGCTCATCAATCATGTTTAACTGTTCAAATCTGGCTCTTGCCCAATCAGACTCAGCTTGGCTTCCATAGCTACCCTTAAGAATCTAACTTCAGTCTCATTAGGAGAACAACTTCCATCCGATAGACTAAGGAAAAGGAGTGTAATCTATTGGAGTGAGCACATTAATTATGTACCCCTTATGAGCGCATGACATTTTAGTACTCGCAAGCTCATCACGAGGTGCTATCCTGGTGAGATGAGGCATGGGGGGCTTTACTCGAGAAAATAAAAGTTAAGGAAAGACACTAGGCCTACACCTCTAGCCTACATTACAGAGTTGTCACTCGTATAAGCTCTTTCATGAAATTCAGTACAACCTAGATACTTTAAGCCTAAGCTACAATGTAGTATAGAGATTTGGGTCCATGTGAGTTACCTACTTCATTGTTAATTGAGTTAATATTACATACATGTCACCACCTTTAAGGTATTTTGATTATTTGCTAATCATTTTTGCTTTATGTTAGCATTTAACATCACACAAATGTAGAAAGCGATACACAAATAAAGGAAAGCGATAAATAAATAAATACAAGGTTTCTAACCTAAAGGGGGAAGGGTAAAATAATGATACAAACTGAGGGGAATATAAAAATGGTCCTAATTACAAATGATCTACAAATACATTTTTTTTATTTATAAAGAATGATACCCGAAGGAAAATAAACCCTAATCATACATCTAACCTAAATTTACCTGCATCGACAAAGGTTAGCATGAGATATATCACAACATCATGGCACAATTAGTAGCATAAATTAGATTAGGATGAATCGCGTGTTTATGGATTAAAAAGTGAGGAATTCGGGTTCCCCGTGCACTTTTATTGGAAAATAATTGATTTTTGACTCTATTTAATACCAAAATTTATTGTTTTGGATTATACATTATATAAGTTTGGTCGCTTATTGGGGGCAAATGTATTTCCCATCGTGTGGGGCCTAACTAGCAACAATAAACAAAAACTAAGGTAAAATAAAAAATATGGCCAGGTAGGCCCATATCAGAATGGTACCCACTTGACAAGTCAGAACCAGCTTGGTAGGATGGTACTAGTATGGTATGCCAATAGGTCGATACCGGTCCAAGGAGGATCGGACTGGTACCGGTCCGTCGGGCCGAAACCAACCCTCCTTAGGGACCCGTATTGACCTAGCAAGTTTGTAGTGCCCTCACGGGGGAGCGGTTGTTTTCTTAATGGACAGGTACCAGTCTGTTATCTAGGATAACCTCGAAATTGAACATATAATAACTCAAAATGCACAAAAATCAGACCAAGAGTCTCCAAAATCTTAGAATCTTATCTCTACGATGTGAATATGTGACTTTTGGAGCTAGAAAGACTGAAAAAGAGATCCTCGAAACCTTTTGCTTGATTTTAGGAAGAAAAAGTGATGGAAAGTGGATTTTAGTGACGGGATAAAGGAAACTTAGGAGCTAGATCATTTAAGTCTCTAACTCTAAAGAATTAGAAAGGAAAGAGGGATTTTCGGAGAAAAATGTCAGAAAAATGCAAGTGGGGATTTTTCCTAACTTTTCTCTAAAATCCCTAGGAATTTCTCTCTAAAAAGTTCCCAAAATGATAAAAAAAATGCCAACCTCCAAACCCATAATTTTTAGGCTTTTATAGAAGTTGGTAAAAAATTTAATTAAGGGTAGGGTTAAGAGTATTATTTTAGAAACGGTAAATAAAATTAAGTGTAAAATTGGAAAAAAATAAAAAAAAATGAGTGGCTCAAAAGTTAACCAGAACCGGCCTTGATACATGGGCAAGGTCGGTACCGGTACCAGTCTTGGCCTGATGCTAGTACCACTCTACTGGCTGGACCGATACTGGCTTGGTCTTGGACTTGTCTAAAATTCAGACCGGTCTACGCCGATTTGGTCGGGATGGGTAGGAAGAGTCTAATTTTAGTAACTAGGGTTGGTTTTTATATGTTTTTTCGATGGTTTTGGGTGGTTTTGGTGGTTTATAAGGGTCGGTTTTAACAGTTTTTATTTCCAAAAGGCTAAAAGATCTATTCTGAATGTCTCGTAACCTCAATGTGTATAAATCGAACTAGAGAGTAAGTGAAAATATTTCTCATCATCGCTTCGCGAGAGGGACCATAAATCCCATTCTCACAAGATGCTCCTCATGTGATCACTACTAACATAAGTTAGAATTGACACACGAAAAGAGAAAGGGATAAAAATGATACTTGAGGTGTCATAAGGTGTAAAGTGCATTGTTGGGAACTTTGAATAGATTGACTTCCATGAACAAAGCACCTAGTTATCTCTTTGAGGAAATAATTGGGTTGACTTTGAAAATAAGTGCCGAAGTTAACCTCAAAGCATGGAAGACCGACCATGCTCTTTGGAAATCCACAACATGGATTTTTACTGATTTCCGGAATCACTTAGAAATAATTTAGTACTAAAGTTGACCTCAAAACATGGATGACCACCGTGCTCTTTGAAAATGCCCAACATGGATGTTTCCCGATTTTCAGAATCACTAGAAATAATTTAGTGCCTCAGCGAACCTTAGAACATGGAAGATTGCTGTGGTCTTTGGACATCCCCAAGACATATGTTTCCTAATTTTTAGGATCACCTGGAAATAATTTAGTGCTGAAGTTTACCTCAAACTATGGAAGATCAATGTGCTATTTGGTAATCCCCAACATAGATGTTTCCCGAGTTTCAAGATCACCTAGAAATAATTTAGTGCCGAAGTTGACCTCAAAGTATGGAAGACTACTATGCTCTTTGGAAATCCCCAACATGGATGTTTTGTAATTTTTGGGATCACCATGAAATAATTTATTACCGAAGTTAAGCTCAGAAAATGGAAGACTATGGTGCTTTTTGGAAATCTCTAACATGGATGTTTTCCTATTTTCGGGATCACTTGGAAATAATTTAGTGTTGAAGTTGACTTCAGAACATGACCGTCGTGCTCTTTGGAAATCCCCAACATGGATGTTTTTTAATTTTTGGAATCACATAGAAATAATTTAGTGCCGAAGTTGACCTCAAAACATGGAAGATCATCGTGCTCTTTGAAAATTTCCAACATAGATGTTTTTTGATTTTTGGAATCACTTGGAAATAATTTAGTGCTGAAGTTGACCTCAGATTATGGAAGACCTCCGTGCTCTTTGGAAATTCCCAACATGGATGTTTCCCGATTTTTGTGATCACCTAAAAATAATTTAGTATTGAAGTTGACCTTAGAACATGGAAGACCCCCATACTCTTTGGAAATCCCCAACATGGATGTTTCTCGACTTTCAAGATAACTTGGAAATAATTTTGTGGGTTTGGAAACTTGAAATGAAATAGGATTAGTTTGGAGTTAGAAGTGCTGATAAGCATGTTTTAACTCTCTAATTGACAATTTGGAAACAAAATATTTTACCCCTTCAATCAAGAGTTGAAATGTAGAGAAAAATAAATAAAAATATAATTTAGTGAAAGAAATTCAACTTGATCAGAAGACACAGTGGATGTGACTTTGAAAAGGTTGAATTTGCCCCTTGCGCGAATCTTGGCTTTGACCGCTGAGGAAATATAATTCTTTTGGGATTGTAATTTTAGGAGAAAATTTTTGGAAAATAAATATTAAGTGAATAAATAAATTTGTGATAATTGGTAGAGAAAATGGGGATAAAATGGCTAGTTTTTATTTTACTGAGCGGGCTGGAATATATTTCCAGGAAAGGGGGGCCAAGGAGGCCAAGAAGGGGGGCCGTGAAAGTGGGTTGGCCCAAAATGCCGAGGTGGTATGATAGTTGAAAAATGGGGTGTAGATGTGGAGGTTGTAAATGAAAAAGCAGAGCAAAGAGACCTTTGGGGTCCCTAATGAATTCTCTATATAAAGTATTCAAATTAGAAATTTGAAATCACCTTTCACCTTTCACTTTTTCTTTCTCCAGAGCTTATCTCTATAGAAAAACATCTTTCTACACTTTCGAGTATGCAAAACAAGCTCTTTGGAAGTCGCCCTTACTCTATACACCTAGGGGACTGGAAGGCGAGGCCAAATGGCTCTCGGACCTACTCGGTGTCATAGGTATATGAGCTTAGAGCTATTACCTATTCATGGGTTATACACCCAAGTCACTTATCTCTTTTATGATAGCTTTATAGGCGCTCCCAGCTGTAGGTATTCCTAAAACTTGTTAATTACGTTTGATTTTGTTTTAATCCAACACTTATTTGAATAATTTTAAACTTAAGTTTGAATTTTGAATATGAAATATAGGACTAGAAATGCCTTGAAATTAGTTTTAGACTTGAATAGGCAAGGAAAAAATATCGAAAAATGCATGCGGTCAAGAAAATTATGCATGAAAACCGAGATAGAATATAAAAGTCCCCATTTTTTGATCTGGTATGACGAGACGGGCCCTATTTGAAATGTTACCAATCTACCACATTGTGTTGATACTGGCCTGTTAGGCTAGTACCATCCCAATCTAGTACCCGAGAGGACAATGCTAATACCGGCTCTATCCTTGGAGGGTGGGCATGGATCAGGATGGTACCGATATGACCTAGGGCCGGTACCGACCCATTGGGTTACTACTAGTTCCTTGCTCCTTGAAAATGCGAAAAGATGTCGAACGGACCCTGAAAAGCAATTTTTAACTGAAAGTTGGGGGCAAAATGCAACATTTTAGACAAAATTTAAATTTTCAATCAAATTTGAATTACATAATTAAACTTGAGAATTTATTCAAGTTTAATTTATGAGAAGCCTAAATCTAAATGAATAAATTAATTTATTTAAATGAATGAACTTATTTTATTTTGTTTATACTTCATGAATTATCATGAAACTAATTGCAATCCTAATAATGAAATGAATGAAAAACTTATCGCTATTTAGCATGAATTCCTTAACCCTAGTCGAATGTGACTATCGATGCGCTCAACCAGTGTGGAGAATGGTGGGGGCAGATTCATGCTGACATGGTTTCTAGAGAGGACCTGAGGCTCGTTGCAGAGATAGAGGCCATAATATTTAGACCACTAATTAGTGCTCTCCCTCCAGTCCCGAAGGGACTGAGCCACATTATCATGGGTGTGTTGATAGAGAGGTGGTGAGAAACCACCCATACATTCTATTTTCCCCATTAGGGACCTCAACATTACCCCATCAAAAATTATAGGTATGACCAGGTTGAGATTGGCTAGGAGGAATCTCCGCTTCGATGTCTTCATGGATCACTTCCCCCATCTCAGAGTAGTAAGAGATAGGATTGAGAGCTTGATAGGCGTCAAGACCTCACCACGATCATAGCTTCTTTAAAGCATGATGATAGCCAAATTTCGGAGGTACCCTAGTTCATCCTCTCTTTCATAGTTGTACTCCTCTCCATTATCTTCTTTCCGACCTCAAGCAGCCAGCTATGCTACATTATCTTACCTCCATTAGAGGATATAGATTCAATCTCCAGATGGAACTACTACTAGGTGATCCTGGGCTAGATTTATTACAAACTAGATTGCTATGCTAGATGCCTAATGTAGGAGCTGAAGGCGGGATGCCTATGGATTCTGCTGGTTTTCAATCATCCTTACATTTCATTGCTTTTTTGGTATTGGCCCTATTTTGAAATGATACATTTGCAGCTCTGGGATTTTGAGTACCAAGTCATCCCCCTCCGCAAGAGATGGGGTAGGTGACATTGTATGCCCACTTTCTCACTTTTTGGATGCTCCCCTATTATGATAGGGTGGATAGCTATCCTTGGTACAGGTGTTGGTTAATCAAGATAGTAATTGCACATGCAAACTTGCAAGGCGGAATTTCAAAACTTAAAATTAACCTAAAAGATCTCCTAAGCATGTCATGATTGATATAATCTATGTTGAAACATTCCATAGATGCTATTAGGTTTATAAAACTTATTAAAAGAAACCTAGCATCTAAGTTAAGAGCATTACCAATTGATGCGTGCCTTTCCCTTGGTGCGGCGTTCCCTTAGAGTAATTCAGCAAAACTCCGTTAGCGCTAGCTTCCAATCAAGGATAACATCTATGATTGATCCACATGGATCTTCACCGAACAAAACCTTCATTGAGGAAGAACGCATTGGTAGATAGCAGCTGCTAGACTGCTCGAAGACCAACTCAAAAAATTTAACTAAGAAGGCTCACTTCAAAATGAAAGAACCTTTAAAAGAATTATTTCAACTTTGGAGAAACTCATGAAGGATCTTGCATAAGGTTCGCGAAGAAAATATGTCGAACTCAGAGAGAAAGGCTGAGCTAAAGTACTGAATAAAGGGGAAAGGGACAGCTATATATAGGGAGAAGGGGAGTTGAAAGTTCCCCTTTTTTCCAATGTGGGATGGGGAAAACCCTATCCCCAGACACGGGTCAACCACATGGATCCCTAAGATCTGTGGGCTACCCCATACACAGCGCGCATACGCAGGTTGTGTGGCACCTGCCGTTCATGTGCTACCATAAATAGCGCTTGCCGGCTTGCTACCCGCTAGCACGGGTTACCTTAGCTAGCATGAGCTAGTGGCCTGTGAGGCTTTTTTCTCGCACGGTAGCTGCGTAGGCCCTACCTTGAACAACCCGTGTTTGTTGGGGCCCACTCGCAATGAGAAAATTCCCTTGCTCGACTTTATGTAATTTTTTCCCAAATTCTCCTTTAATTCTTTCAATTATCAATCTCATCCAACCAACTAATAATTTATCTGACAAGTTTGACAACCTTAATATTCTAAGCATAGACCGAGTGTATAGGTTCTTTACTTAGTCCAATAATGACCTAAAGTATTTAATCTCATAGGATCCTGAAGTATAGAGCCGCTAGAGGTTAACCTAAACTTGGCTTCCCATCCAGGAAACTTTATGCTTAATATTCTAGATAGATACGGAACCCTATAACTCTAGACAATCAAATGGGCTTTCTAGCAGAGACATATGATCCCCCGATACTCGGAACGTCACATGCTTGTGACTTGATCTGGCTCTACAATAGTAACTAATAGAATACATTCCTTCTATCAGCTTAAGTACCATCCAATTTATTGAGCTCGGATTAGTGTCAGCTATGTAATAGCCATAGCTATCTTAGAATAGACTTGTTCATGAAGAACACCAATCGCCATAATGTATCAAGATTGACTAGAACCCCATTCTATCAATCTTTTATTTTAATCAAAGGTTTATGAGTGTGTCTCTTCAATAAGAGGCCCTAAGGTACATCTCTTATTATATCACTATATTAGGAGCGATGGATCCCTTCTTGACTACTTGGCTTACCAACATATGATCATCACTATACTCGTAATCACCCGTATCATCTTGATCGCCATGTTATGAATAAGTATGACCCAAAGTAAAGCAACTCCTACACAAAGTAACCAGTATCTCAGGTCCAAGGATACTTGTACTGCTATTGCAATAAGACATGATACCAACACATGGATATAGTTATTTCTGAGTGTATGTCTTATAGCGATCTACAATGTATTACTCGAATACATTCATATGCTAACTCAAGGTACCACCTTTAGCTTGTAAGATTGGCTGTTTGGATCTAATCTAAGGAGTAAGCCTACATATGCTAGTCTGTTCGCTTCATTGATGTCTAGTCTCAAGGAAACTATGACTAGGGGTATTTAGACTATTCATAGTAACATGTATGTGAAGTTCTCACACCACATAGCTCACAATATATCCTTTCACTTTTACTCTATGAAGTAGTCATAGACTTTGTCTTATCAATTCACATATATAATACCACATATATAGGATACCATAGAGATACATAAATTAAACAAACACTAATAAATAACAATGATGCCTTTAATAATAATAATAATATGAAACTATTTTTATATTATAACTAATTAAGATATGTCTCCCTGATTACTTTTAGGGAATACATCATGTCTAAGAATCTCCCACTTGTAATAGAGCCGATTGCACATGATCTTCATGCCATAGTCGTTAACATGCTGGTCATGCTTAACCTGAGTCAATGGCTTTGTTAGCCCATCTGCTAGATTCTGATATGTTGAGATGTATTCTAAGCATATATCTTTTGTAGCTACTATCTCCTAAATGAGATGGTATTTTCTGAGCTGTTTCTCTAACGAGACCGTGGTTCCTTTGCTTGAGCAATGGCCCCATTGTTATCGCAATAGATCGCTATTGGATTTACAATGCTGGACACCACATCGAGATCACCTATGAATCCCTTAAGCTAGATAGCTTGCTTAGCTGCTTCTAAAGCATCTATATACTTAGGTTTAGTGGTTGAATCGGCAGTCGTATCCTGTTTGAAACTTTACCAAACAACTGACCCTTCATTTAACATAAACACACACCCTAGCTAGGATTTGTAATCATCCCTATTAGACTAAAAACTCACATCAGTGTATCCTTTCATAGGGAGATCACCTTCTCTATATACAAAACACATATCCTTAGTCCTACGTAAGTACTTAAGGATAGTTTTAATGGCTATCTAGTGTTTCTCACCTGGGTCAGATTGAAATTTGCTTGTAACACTCAACACATGTGAGATGTCAGGCCGAGTGTATACCATAACATATATGATGGATCTTATCATTGAGGCAAAGGGTATTTCATTCATGCGTAGTTTTCTCCACTTCAGTTCTCGGACACTCAGATTTAGAAAGGTTAATCCCATGAGACATTGGGAGATAATCCTTTCTTGACTACTCAAGGTTAAATCTAGCCAAAACCTTATCTATGCATGTACTTTGAGAAAGACCTAACAGCCTTCTGGATCTATCTTAGTAGATCTTTATACAAAGTATAAAAGCTTCTTCTCCAAGGTCTTTCATGCAAAACATTTATTCACAAGATTTTGACTATACTAGTTCCGATAGGCTTATTTTCGGTAAAGGTGCCAAAAACCTTATTCCCCACTTTTCTACTGATAAGATAAAAGTTCTAAATATGAACAGGTGTTGTCAATACTGCTTATGAAATAGAAAAATGATGATCACTGCAAGTACACAGTTGCGATGTAGTTTTAAAAGATATCAATCCCACAGCGAAGGAATTCGGTTCTAAGGACCAACTAGAGTTACGGAACAAAATAAATAAGATAATGTGTATTGGAGGGATTTGATGATAGACTGATGAATAGATAGATGCATGAATAGATTAGAGAAGATGTAAACTATATAGATATTCCCTAAGAACAAGTATAGTAGAGAAAAACATGCAAAATCATCGAGAAGATTTCATACACTAGATAACTTTAACAAATACGGTGCCCAAATATTCAATAATTCACCGCAGAGTAACACATGAAATGACTTTTCTAAATCTAGGGTAAACGAATTATGACACTTATAAAAACCTGGATAACAATATTACTATGCTTAGTATGGGTTGATCTCACATAACCATATTTAGCAAGTTACCATTACATAAATGTTGGCTCACTAACATCGTTATAATCACAGATCCAGTGATTATACATAATCTTGTTAACTCTAAAGCATATAACTTCATTAATATAAATAACACAAGATGATATACTCGTTATGACACATAAACATATCATAAACTTCAAAATAGAAAGTATAAGTAGAAAATAAAGTAAAGTTGTAAGGTATGTAAGTGAAAGCTAAAGTTGATCAAACCGTATCCACTCTTTGATGGGATTCTTTAATTCCTGCAATTCCTACGTGTACTTTGAATTCGGTTTCGACTCGTACAGAACCTCCTCTAGGATGCTATTCTTTGTGACTATCAAACAAATGAATGTTGAAGAATGAAAAAATTTATTGATAAGTGCTTTGCAATTACAATCATATAACAATTACTCGAATTTGTGGAGAAATCTAGTGATCGAAATAAGAATCAAATCACTTATACATTTTTCTCACTAACACTTTGAATGTAGTGAAATCTATACTATTTTCACTCTCTATCTATTCACACACTCATGCATCAACACATACTACCATGCACTCTCTTATGCCATGAAATTAGTTGGATTTGAACCCTATTTATAGAGTGCGAAGGGTTACATCTATCCAAACGAAGAGTCATGTCCATTGGTGAAGGGTTGTATCACTTCAATATGATTGGATGCAAGGTTTCATCCTCATTTACAATGGGAAGGAAACTTTTCATGATTGGATTACTTCCAAAAGGTGTCTTTTTATCTAACAGTTGATGGCAGTTATGGTGGTTGACTGTTCTTAGCTAGCGGTCGGTAGTTGAGAAGAGTTGACCAATAACCATTTCAAGTAGCGAGGGCAATATACATGTCACGATCGTGATTATTGGTTGGTAACTTTCTGCTTGTGAAGAATAATAAGTCGTGACTACGAATGGGTGTCACGATCGTGATATGTGCTTTTCTTCATGATTTTCCTTTGTAACTATACAGATCTTTGACAGCTTTGATCCTAAGCCAATTCCTTGTGTTCCTCACATCTTTTTGCACCTTTTTCACTCTTTTTACATAGAATTCCATCTTTAATCATTTCATTCCCAAGATTCACCTAGTTTCTACACTTGCATAAAAAACTGCATACCACGTGAAATCTTTTATATGTAGTATAAAATGACTCTAAACCATATCATTTTATGATTGAAAATAACAAGATAATAAGTGTAATTATACACTTATCAACTTCCTTGATAACCATGACTTTACTATTTGAAGAAAAGGAACATCGTTTCTTATCAGTAATATGTCATTGATGTATAATACAAGGAAAATGATCACACTCCCACTAGACTTCTTATATAAACTAGCTTCATTAGCATTTGATCGAAAACTAATTTCTCAGATTGTCTCGTCAAACCTAATATTCCAACTCCTTAATTCTTTCTTAATTCTATGAATGGACTTCTACAACTGGGGTACCATCAAGACATCCTTTGATGTAAAAGCCTCAGGTTGTATCATATAGACATCCCTATCCAGATTCTTGTTAAGGAATGCTATTTTCATATCCATCTGCTAGATATCAGAATCGTAATGAGCGATGATGGTAAGGACTATTCTGATAGACTTTAGCATTACCACCACTGAAAATGTTTCATCACAGTAAATGCCTAATTTTTTATTGTAACCTTTTGCAACCAACCTCTCTTTAAAGGTAATTACATTACCGTCCATGTCAGTTTTCTTCTTGAAAACCCACTTGCATCCTATGGGCTTAATCCCACTTAGAGCATCAACTAAGTTCCAAACTTGATTTTCATACATGGAGTCCGTCTCTGACTTCATGGATATAAACCATTTGTCAAAGCCTTCCATTACATCCTTGTAAGTCTTGGGCTCATCATCTTCAATAAAGAAGAGATGTTTATCATCAATGATGAGAAATCGTATCACTAGGGAGCAATTGGAGCCCAACCTGACCTATATAATGTCGATGTTATAAAAGGATATTCCATGCTTACACTTTCTTGTGTAATAAGTAGAAGAACAATTAGTTGATTCTCTATTTGATCTTCTTGAGTACTTAAATCAAGATTTCTCCCACTAGATTTTGCAAGTATATGCTCCTTCTCGAGGAATTGAGCATTTCTAGAAATAAGTACCTTTTATTCCTTGGGATCATAAAAGGTATAACCCATAGTCTCCTTAGGGTAACCTATAAATCAACACCTATCAGATTTAGCACCAACCTATCTAAACATGTCCACTTTACATAAGCAGGACATTCCCAAACTCTCAAGTGAGAAAGAGATGGTTTCTTACCATACCACAATTTGTATGGTGTTTGATCAACTAATTTCGAGGGCACTCTATTTAGAATATAAATTGTGCACTTAAGTTCATAACCCCAAAAGGATCTGCTAAGTTCTACTTGGCTCATCATTGACCGAACCATATTGAGTAAGGTTCGATTCCTCCTTTCTGACACTCCATTGTGTTGGGGTGTATAAGGAGGTGTCCATTGGGATAAAATACCATTATCCCTTTGATAATCCTAAAAATCTTGGCTTAAGTATTCACCGCCTCAATCAGATGGAAGGGTCTTGATACTTTTACCAAGCTATTTCTCTACTTCGGTTATGAACACTTTAAATTTCTCAAAACTTTCAGAATCTTGCCTGATTAGGTTTCGATAACCATATTATGAACAATCGTTGATAAAGGTTATGAAGTAGACGAAACCCTCATGTGTCTTAACACTAATTGGACCACATACATCAGAATGTATTATTTCCAAAGTACTAGTGGCATGCTGACCCTTTCCTTTGGAAGGTTTCTTAGTCATCTTTCCCCTTAAACAAGGTTCACACGCACCATAAGATTCCCATTCCATGGGGCCTAAGTCACCACATTTGTGTAACTTAGTTAAGCGAGTCTCATTTATATACCCTAGACGACAATGCCATAAGTATGAGGATTTCTCATTATCTAATCTCAATTTCTTAACAATGTTCATATTTAGAATTTCAGTTTTAGTATCTATAACATAAATTCCACCAACAGACATTCCATAAGCATAAAGAACATTATCGCTTTGAATTTGACAATTATTATTAGAAAATAAAATCTCTAATCCATCTGTTACTAAAAGCGTAACAGAAATAATATTCTTAGAGATAGCAGGAAGTTAATAGAAATTGTTCAAAATAAAAACCAGTCCACTAGGCAAACGAAGGCTATATATCCATCATTTCCAACTCTTAGGTCCATTTCCCTCTTTGCAAACCTCCTATTGTTTCGGAACCCCTGCATGAAAGTACAAATATAAGTACAATAATCAGTATCCAATACCCATGTAGACTGATATAGAACTGTAGAGAAACTCTCTATCATGAACAAACCTGAAGTATACATGACACCAACACATGGATATAGTTATTTTTTAGTGTCTATCTTATAGCGGTCTCCAATGTATTACTTGAATAAATTTTTGTGTTAATTCAAGGTACCACCTTCAGCTCGTGAGATCGGCTACTTAGATTTAATCCAAGGAGTAAGCCTACACATGACAGTTTTGAAGCTTCATTAATGTCCAATCTCAATGAAACTATAACTAGGGATGTTTAGACTATTCATAGTAACTCGTATGTGCAGTTCTCACACCACATAACTCCGACTATGTCCTTGCACTTGTAAGCTATGAAGCAGAAATGAAATTTGTCTTATCAATGTGCATATATAATACGACATATATATGATACTAGCGAGATACATAAATTAAACAAACACTGATAAGTAACAAAGATTCCTTTAATAATAATAATAATATGAAACTATTTGTGAATTATAAATAATTAAGATATATCGCCCTAATTGCCTCTAAGACATACATCATGTCTAACAACAAGGAGTACCTTAGATGCCTCCACCATTGCTAGTCATGCATTTCTTCTTTATAGCTTTATTATTATAATTTTCTGCACATTTGACATTTGGACTCTACTTTTTATTACAAATTTTCCCTGATCCCTCAGCTTCCCTTCCTGATAGCACTTACATTAAGACATTCTAACAAGAGGTGGATGATTATCACCTCCTGCTCAAGTTCCCCTACACACAGGAGTGGTACTTCGAGGAGTGCATCCAGAAATGGAGGACTAGCTAGGTATCTAGGAGGGGAGTTCCACCAAGAATACTAACTAGATTATTCTGGCCTCACCTATAACTTACTGATGAATTATCTTTATTTAATGAGGGTGGAGGATCCCCTCGATCACCCAGAGGTATCAAGAATTCATCCCCCATTTACTTCCTCCCTACTTATGGAAGTAGCTTAGAGATATGCCTCTAGAGCTAGCGAATGTCCTAAGTAACAAGATCGGAGGAGATGATGATGTGGATGATCCTCTAGAGGCTAGAGATGAGAATAAGGGACTAGAGGGAGGTCCTCTTGCAATTGAAGGTGGTTCGGCTCCTCCTAGCATGAGCATAGCGAGTTAGGGGGCATCTGAATCCAGCATAGGATCCCTTGCCTCTAACAGATCTAGGCACATAACGCCTTTTCTCGGGGTGAGCATTATTTTTATTTGATATTACTTTCATTTCTATATACTTTGTTAATATGAATTGACCCTTAAACTTCTTGTGGTAGGTCTGCAAGAGGAGGTGATCAAATATGTGGAGGAGGTGATCCTTAAGTAACATGAGACCCAGCGAGAAAGGAGAGAGAGGGAGAGAGTCCTCCCATCATAGCCTACCTGGGAGTTGGCAAGAGAGTCCTCGACTCCAAGAGTGATAGAGGGAGTCCTTCGGTGGGAGCTAGATACAGCTTTCATGCTGATGACATGGTTGGGGAGAGGGAGCTGAGATACCTACCAAATACGACGAAGATGATGGGGCCCAATCCTAAATGCATTAGCACATATTTTCTTTTGCTTTATTTGGGTTTATTCTTGATTAGCCCATATATTTGACATATTTGCATCTTTTATTTGAAATTTGCATCACTTTATAAGTTTATAAAAAAATGCTTTTTATAAAAGCTTTATTCCTTTGACGATGATCTTATACTTTGTAGCACAAAAAGGCATGGGTTGATTTCTACCAGGGATGGTTAAAGAAAATTAAAGGATTAACCAACCTAGATAAGCATGCTTAGGCTACTCTACGGTGGGAGAGCGTTGATGAGGAGATTGCGGTAGAGGAGAGGAGTCCATTGAAACCTGTCAATGCAACAAGGAAACAAAATATGACTCATCTTTATCTTTGCTTTTAGATGTTTTTATAACTGTGTAGATTGGTTGGCTTTCGTTATGAATTGGAAAGAATGCAACATTTATTGAAACTACCATGGATTAACTACCAAATAGTGTTACTTGCATTGTTCCAACACTACGGTACATGAGCACTCTTAAGAATTCAACAGTAATGATCTTTTCATTAAATGAAATTTAAGTGGGGGAACAAAAGTTCATGACACTAATATCCAATGACCTCAACCCTATTGCCAAAAAGCCCTTTTTAGTTTTCAGATTGGAAACTCACTATTTTCACCCATTGCCCAAAGCACACTTTTCAGGTTTTCACTTTGATGGATAGTTCATCAAAAGAATACCCTAATTTTTGCTCAACTGCTTGAAGAAGGACAATTGACAAGCTTGCTACATAATTTATTTTTTATTAGAGTGCTGCTTTTCATAATTTATTTCTTTTCTTAAACATTATAGTGCTTTAACCGGTCCTGGTTGATCGG
The DNA here is from genome assembly GCA_949673415.1 of Euphorbia schlechtendalii. Lineage (NCBI taxonomy): Eukaryota > Viridiplantae > Streptophyta > Magnoliopsida > Malpighiales > Euphorbiaceae > Euphorbia > Euphorbia schlechtendalii. Next base: position 17,738 of record CATIWQ010062658.1, on the reverse strand, counting down.
GTTCATAAACTCATTACTGTCCATGTCCATCACTTTGACTACTCCTTTACTTTCAAGGGTAGCTTCTAGTGCTTAACCCTATTGTTATAAGCCTCGCCTTGCAATGCTAATACATTTGAAGGTGATCTAGGGGCCTCAAAGTGATTCTCATCAATCATATTTATTGCTCAAATATGGCATTTTCCCAATACGACTCTTTCAGCTTGGCTTCCTTGGCTACCCTTAAGGATCTAACCTTAGTTTCCATTGGGAAGACTGCTTCATCCCATAGACTAAGGAGAAGGGGGTATGGTCTGTTGGCATGTGCATAGTGGTTCTGTACCCCTAAAGTGCAAACAAAAGTTTAACTCTCAAATCATGATAAGTGGTAACCATCTTGGGTATGATCTTCTTGATTGATTTGTTCGCTACTTCCACTTCCCCAATTGCTTAAGGTCTATAGGGAGATGAGTGGTGGTTCTCAATGCCATATTTCTCAAAAAAATCGATCGTTGCCCCTTGAAACTGAACACTATTATCGGTTACAATATGGTGAGGCATCCCATAGCGTGCAAAGATGTGATTCTCAATGAACTTGGTCATTTTATTGATGGTTATATAGGTGAAAGATTCGGCCTCTACCAACTTAGAGAAGTAGTCAACCGCCACAATGATGTACCGATGCCCATTATTTAAAGAGGATCGGATCTCACCACTAATATCAATCTCCCACACCGAGATTGGCTAAGGAGTTGAAATTTTTTAGAGATTTGATAGAGGCAAATGACTAATGTCCCCATAGATTTGGCATTTATAGTATTTCTTAGTTTCAGAGATGCAATCGGTTATCATGGTGGTCCAAAAATGACCTAGCTACTTGATTTTCTTTGCTAAGGCCAAGACATTCATATGAGGGCAGTCTTTCCCATGTAACCGGTTCATGATTAAAAGCCTCTTTTTTTGAAAGGTAACTTAGGAGCAAGCCATAATGTACTTAAAGAGATCATCACTGACAATTCTAAATTGAGCAACCAGCTGTCAAAGAGGTAATCACTCTGAATCTCTTACACCTGTGGGGAATTCACCATCTTGGATCAATTGGAGTATATCCTGATACCAACAATTCTCATTTTCACTGATAGCAGCTGTGAGCGGGCGACATGGAGCGGTGGGCCGAGAGCGTGTGGTTTCATAGGCACGGTCCACCGAGGTGTTTGAAAAAGGAAGGACCGGGTCAAGGGACCCGGTAAAAAAGGTTGAAAGAGAAAAGTGAAAACATTTTAGATTGGTTCGAACCCGAATCCACCGTCTCTTAGTGTGGAGTCGCCACCTGGATTAGCTCTTTCCAGGAATTAGAGTACTATGAGGCTTAACATCCGAGGGACGCCTCACTAAGACACAAAGATTCAGGTTCGAGATAAGTTACTTATTTCTCATTGGATCACATTAAATTACATCTACAGAAAACTGTGTTCTTTTAATCGTGCATATTCACACTTAGGTCGTTTTTTATTTTAAATGCATTATTCACATTTTGTAAAATAAACCATCCATAAAGCGGAAAAATAAACCATCCACAAAGCATTAAGTAAATGCGAAAAGTAAATGTGGAAAATAAAATTACAAGACTTTCAAAAATCGGGGGATGCAATCACCCGCTAACCTATTAATTACATTTCCCAAAAGAAATTGAAATTGCGATACCCAAAGAAAAATTAAAATCCTAAACATACATCTAATTCTTATCTACCTGCATCCACAAAGGTTAGCATAGGGGATAACACGTATGTTCGATTTTGAATTTAGAGAGGCCCGTGTGGCCTAAACAAAAATCAATCATGATATTGTGTTTGTTATTTAAATAAAATAGTTCATTTTATTAGCACGTTGGTTGCTCATTTTAATTAATGAAATTGCTCGCATGGTAAATCGGTGAGGGCTATTATCTGGGAATTTATTTTATTTCCTTCGTGGGGGTGTTCTAACATACATCTTTTAATAAAGAAAAATAGATGAAGAAGAATTGCAACAGTTGAAATAAAATAAAAGTAATTAAAATCCTAGGTTCATAGATTGAATCAGAAGAAAAAATTAAACACTGAAAGCACGAGAATTGCAATCCTAAAAACTCAGAGGCTTGCCTTTACTGAATGGATCCACTTCGAAGATGTCCGATCGATCCTTGAGAAATCCTCCTCGTCCTCTAGTTTAGGTGAAAAGGTTGTAGTAAAAGTCCAAAAATGTCATTTTAATTATTGGAAATTAAATTCGTTTTAAAGCTATTTTTTTCTGATAATTTTCGGGATCCTCTTAATCGAAAAAGAACCGACTATTTATAGGAAAATCTTGAAAAATCCAAAAATGGAAAGTTTTTCCGGTGAGGGGCCTTGCCGGAGAAGATCTTGGCGAGGCTCCTCACCGCATCCTCGCCATGCTCTTGGCGATGCCTTGCCAAGAGCGTTGGCGAGGTAGCCTCGCTAATCTTGGCGAGGCTTTCCTCGCCAACAGTCTTGGCGAGCCTTTCCTCGCCAAGTTTGGCGAGGTTCTCACCAAAGAGGCCGGCCCGAGATTCAATCCCCCCAAGTTTCCATTTTCGAACTTTTCTTGTATTTTCATATTTTTTATTTAATATTTTTTTATTTTTTATTTTTTAATAATTTTTGCATGTTTTATTTAGTTAATTAATTTCTGAATAAAATTAAATAATTTTATGTAAAACATCCTTCTGAATTAGAAATGAGGAGGATTCCCATTCGGATACGTCAGATTACTCGAAAATTGTGTGATTCAAGGATAAAATCCTGAAAAAGCCATCATCATCGAATGCGCGAGCTGGTACAATATCCGGTGCTCACAGCAGCCCCTAGTGTGATAATTATTGGTTGTATAACCAGTGTTATCACATGAAAAGAGCAGAGGGATAGAGAGAATACCTGATTGTTGTGGTTGGTGATTTCCTGTTCTCAATTGATAAACTAGGCCTTCCTTTCTGGTGCTGTGTCTTCATAAGGTTGTCCGTTTCTTTCTTTGGAATCCCTTGGTGCTTGATGCCCCTTTGTGCGGGTCGGCCGTTTCTTTCTGTGGCATCCCATTAGTGGTAACTGTTTCATTCTTCAATTGAGGTCATTTTCTGCCCCTTGGAATAATTGGAGATTGATGCCTAAGTGCGATCTTAAATTTCCTTAGTAGGATTTCGACTTGTTTTCTATGTCAAATCAAGAAGATAATGTTGATCAATATTTCATGATGAACATTTTAATTATTTGATTGAGTTTATGCGGAGCAAAATTTTTTCCCCATCAATCAAAAATTAAAACATCGAGGAATAAATGAATTAAATGAGTTTGAGGAATATTGGGGATGTCCAGTTCATCATTCCATGGTGTTAGGAGGCTGCCATTGGAAAATAATAAATAAATAGGTGGGGTCTATTTATTTTCTTTATAAATAAGGCTCCCCTTTCTTTATTTTTTTTCACTTTTCATTTTCTTCATCTCTCTAAAACACTCTCGCTCTCCCTTCTCTCTAGAAATCATGATGTCAAAGGTCGCTGGCAGGGCACTCTGTCTTACCTCTCACCTCGTTCCTCAGCCTACTGATGATCTTGGCGTATTTTTCGCTGATATTAACGCCGCATATGGTTTGGCCGTGAACGACACCATGCTGGGGTTTACCACTACTTCCCCTATAGAGACGTTGGATCCTGATTTTCCAACCTAACCTCACCTTTCTCGGACCAAGTTATTTGCTAATAACATTCATATTTATCGTTTTTAGTGCAATTTACCTTGTTTAGGAACTAGATTGGAACAGATCCTTAAATCATGTCGTAGAATTTTATCCTAGAAAAATTTTAAAAAATACAAAAATGGCAAATCAAGTCCCCCGGAAATTTTTCCGGTGGAAACAAGGATATTCGCCGAGGGTCTGACCCTGGCCAAATATACCGACAAGGGTCTTAGGACCCTCGCCAAACCGCCTGGCGAGGGACCCTAAGGGACCCTCGCCAAAGATGCCTAGCGCGACATAGCGGGCTTTTTTTTATTTATTTTTTGTTTTTATTTTTTTGAAAAGAGATTGGAAAATAATTAAAGTTCGAAGTCCAAACGTCTTTTGGATCTGAAAAAAACTTTGAATAAAATATTTGTCCAAAAGATAAGAGGACTTAGGTTCTAAATCTGTTTTAGACTCGAGAATATCCGATGACCCATTTTTTTCCAAACGTAAGAAAAAGAACGATTTGAAAATAAAAAAGTTGGGATCCAAACGTGTTTTGGACCAAAAATATTTTGTTGTTTTTCTCACCATTTTTGCATTTAATTACAAAATGCGTATTATTTTAATTTGTTTTCCAGTCCCCCACGCTACGTCCTACTGGTGGGTATTCTACAATCCAATCATGGTATCGTCACGCTTCTTCTTATCCCAAGATTATTCAGGCTATTGAGGCCACCGGCTTCGATCCCTTGGCCCGATCCTTGCGGCCTACCTTATTACCGTATGCGACATCGGTCACGCTTGCTCAGAGGTGGTGCGACATTTCACACACGTTCCACTTTTCAATCATGGTGGTTACCATTACTCCCTCTGATATCATGGCGATCACTGGTCTACCATGGGCTGGTACTGTGATCCAGTTTGATGCCTTCTTAGAGCGGTTCTTCAAGGCTCCCATTGCTTGTAATCGCATCAGAGACCTGCTCGGTGTTGACCCCAGAGGCCAGGCATTGAGTTATGGCTTGTTGTTTGACTATTGGACGGGTCGACAGTCTATTTCTGAGGTCGAGGTTACTCTATACGACTGGACATTTTTGGCCGCCCTGTTGAGTGTCACATTTTCCCATTCTCGAATAGCGAGATCATCTATGGGTTGATTGAGTCGTTAGCAGATTTGGACATGGTTAGTGGCTTTAATTGGCCATAGGCAATATTGGCGCAGACTTATTTTACCCTTGACTTAGTTGTTCAGGGTCGTTTACATGCTCTATGTTGCTGCCCCATGGTTCTTCAGGTATTGTTCCCTTACTTTCTGATTTGTGTACTTTGGTTATTGATTGATTAACCTTAACTGATCCCTTTATTTCGTAGGAATGGGCTTTCTATCATCGGTTCCTCCCAGCCCCAAAGTTTGCTGACGCTCCAGAGGGAGCCCCATGTATGGCACGGATTTGCTCATCATTCATGGGAGATTTTTTGGATTCTGCTAGTTATTACCAGCATCTTTGTGTGTTGACCCTTGAGCAGTTAATGGACCTTATCTCGATGGATGTGATCAAATTCTTGTTTTTAAACTTATTCTGGCTTTGTTGTTATTTCTTTTCAGGTGGAGCGCAACCCATGGAGGGGTCTCCCAAGCTATCACATGGCGAAGAATATCCGATGAGACGTGGATAGTAACTGCTTCATCTTTGAGGGGCCCGGGACCCGTGAGTGGTACCTGGGAGAATGTATTCAATTCTGGCAGACTAAGCTAGTATCTGAGAGGCGCATTCCGCCTTCGCCTCCCACGGGACTATTTTGGGCGCACTTGGTGGTCACTGATCCCGATGAGTGGGAGGTGCTCTTTGAAGATCATGGCGTGAGGCTCTCCGGGCTACGTGGTGACAATGAGGCCTTCATTAAGTAGAGACTACTCCTGCTCCACCCATCGACCTAGGCCGAGGTGGAGTGTCCCCCTAATCGTGTTAGGGGTCCGAGAGTTGACGGTGGTTCCGGTGTAAGCGCTAGCGCACTGGTGTGGGATGCCGGGTATGAAATGTGTTAATTGTTTTTATCTATGTTGATCTATTTCTGACTGTTTGTCTATTTTTGTAGGAATTTACCCGGAAGAGGGTTCGAGTGCCTGTTTTGAATGCTGTGGCCGGGGGGGCAAGTACATCTTCAGGCATCATAGAGAGGAGGTTTGCGGTTCCCCTTGACTCTACATTCTACTTTATGGGTTCCACGAGAACCTCATGGCAGGTACCTCTTCCTCTAAGCTCCTATACGTTGGCCTATGACCCTTCCGACACTACTCATGTGAGTTTTAGATTACCAGCGATGTTTGGGGATATCTTGACATTTGTTTACTCACTCCTTTCCTTTTGCAGGTCGCACAGGAGGAGATGGATCGGGTGTCCCTACATTCTTTTGCATTGAGGGACTTGATGATTTCACAAGATGGGATTACACGTGTATGTTGTATTTCTCATCCCATTATATGCAATGCATGAAATGTCTTTTTTTATGTACATGGATATGATTTTCGTGACATGTTTTATGACTGTAGGATATGGCGGTGAGGAGCGTGGAATTTGAGTGATTCTACCGAGAACTCGATGGTCTTTTTCAAACACTAGATATCAGCCATCAGGGTCTAGATGCTCGCTATCATGGCCTTGAGGTTAGTCACCAGGAGCTGGGAGTCTGTTACAAGAGTTTGGAAGCTAGTCACCAGAGTTTGCAGGCTTAGTATCAGGAGTTGATGCGGAAGAATGCTGTAGCAGAGCAGGCTCGAGCAGAAGTGCGGGCTTCCACCTCGGGTCCTCACCAGCCTCTTACATTTGATATCAATTCCCTACTTGATGACTCAGATGCTGGGTGACTCTTCTCTCTAGAATGGGATATTAGTTTTCTTCACGCTCCCCAGCCTCCTCCTATGTCTGGTTCAGCGGGTGGTGCTCTCAGGAGATTAGGTGTTGAGGATTTTGAGATAGCTACCATGTTGCCCCGAGATCCGGTGGGTGGAGATAACGCATAGGCGGCGCATGCTTAGGAGTTCCCTTTTAGCTTTAGTTTTAGATTCCTTTTTCTCGAATCAGACTCTTTTAGATAACTCTGTCTTGTAGAATCTTAAAAAAATTTTGGATTTATAAAAGAAAAGAGGATTTTGGTCGTTACGCGCCAGGTCCGCATATGTGGTGTTTTATTTTATGAATATGCTTGCTTGTTTGTGAATGTTTTTTTTCCCCGTATATGTATGAATGCATGTTAATGCTAATGTATGCGGTTAATATGTGTCGGCAACATCGGTCTTGAGGGATTTTCTTTAGCTCTCTTCCTTTTTTATGTCAACCTATAACGAGCGCCTTAGGGTCTTTCTCCGCACTATTCGGGGACTTGATTGGCGAAGGATAGAGTGCTTTAGTCTACGGGTTCTTCAATACCTTACTTTTAGGCTTGTGAATATGGCCTTCATTCATGCTGCTTTTAAGTTTTGGGATCTTGCTACTCATGTTTTTCGTTTTGCCAACTTCAAGCTTTGCCCCTTGGTTAAGGAATTTCATGCTATCTGGGGTTCCCTTTTCCGAAGGAGGCCTATATCCCCCGTGAGACTATCCTTTCCCTTCCTTCCAATTTGGAGGTGAAGATAAGCTGAAGGGTTTATGGAATCTAGAGTCCAGTGGGCACTTTTCATCCGCTCCCCCTGATGTTGGTGGCTTCCGGGATGAAGCTGTCCTCAGCTTATGTGACAATACACCCAGCAGTCATCTAGCTTGGCCCTTGATGGTGACTCTACTTCTTCTGGCAGAATTTTTTTACAAGGTTGGAGCGATTGCCCCTTTCCGCTTGCTGTCGGTCATTGACCCACTCTCCACAGGCCTTTCTCTTGCAGCTTTAGCCTTGGCTGAGAATCTAATTCACTTATATGCTGCTTCGGTGAATTTGGATTTAGCAGGAGACCATTTTGCTCTACTAGAGGTAATTCTCCTTCTTTTTCCCTTTCCTTTGTGATTTTCATTGTTTGTTTAAACAAATGGATTAACGTACGTATGGCTGTTGGAGAAGCTTCGCTTAACTGCTAATCCAAGTTTAGGGAAGGCTCGATACCTCCCTTCTCATTATGGTCCTAGAGGCTTTACTAGGAAGGACCATCGTTCACTGAGTGAAGGTGCTTGGGTCGAGATTCTGGGCTCCTACCAAGCTTCTGAGATTCGTTGGCTCAGCCCTTGGTTGGAGGTTCCGTTCGTGGTTATCGACAACAACGATTCTGGTGTTTTACTGATGGGGTTGTTTGGCATCATGTCCTATTCCCCTTCTCATCTGTGTAGGTAGTACGGGCGTCAACAATGGTTTCCTAGGTCTCTATGCTCGACTCGTTTCCACGACTTCGATCTTGACACACCTGATGCTATACGGAGGCTTTTGGCACGCGTTCGAGTTGTTATGTTAGATTGCACTACCCCGGAGACCACAGATACTGACGAATTCTACCGCGGGTGGCTTGGTTAGATCAAGGTTCTTCCTAATCCTGATCAGCACTTTATGGTGTCTCGTGAATGGGAGAGGGATGAAGATGGTTTGGACCCCCTTTCTCATACTTCAAGGAAGAGTGCACGGTGGAATGACTGGCACCCTTAGATCTTATTTGCCATTTGTTTTCTAACTTGTGTTTTTGGCTTATTCTTGGATTATGAAATTTTGTCAAATTTTGTTTACTTGCGATATTTTGTATGCACACTATTCATATAAACATAAACATAAATCTTTGTAAACATAATACATTTCATTGAACGACTTTAAAAAGAGTACAATTTTTCCAATGATTTGAGTCCTGCCGCTAGTTAGCCTAGAACAGGTTTTCTAACTTGCTGTCCCTCTATTCCTCACCGTGTCCTAATTTTTGCCTGAGCCGTCCTTCACTGGTTTTCAACTCAGCAGACATTTCTGGTTTTTATACAAGAATGGTCCTAATTGTTGCCCAGGTAGCCAAGTGCCATCTGGCGAACTGGTTTCTCTCTATTTTTTGGTATATCGCTTTTGTAAATTTATTTCTTTTGTTTTTACACGTGGTAGCGCTTGAGCTTATCTTGATTGATTGGATTGACGAACTCGTTTCCATCCATGTCCATAATTTTGGCAGCTCCTTTGCTCAAAATTTTTTTAATAAAATAAGGACCTTCCCAGTTCGGGCGAAACTTTCCCCGTTGGTCCACATTTGAGGGTCTCATTTGTTTCAGAACCAAGTCTCCTACTTTTAACGGTTGGCTTCTGACCCTAACTAGACTGTTATATGCCCTAGCCATGCATTGTTGGTACATCTGTAAATGATCCAGTGCCTTTAGCCACTATTCGTCAATCATATTCAACTATTCAAATCTAGCCTTTGCCCATTCTAACTCCTCTAACTTCGCTCCAGTGCTACTCGAAGCGATTTCACTTCCATTTCCATCGGTAAAACTGCTTCCATCCCATACACTAACGAGAAAGGGGTTTGATTTGTTAGATTTTTTATACTCGTCCTGTATCCCCATACTGCGAATGGCAACTTATCAGCCTAATCCCTGTAAGTAACGACCATCTTGCTTAGGATTTTCTTAATCGCCTTGTTGGCTACCTCTACTACCCCATTAGCTTATGGCCTATATGGTGATGACCGGTGGTGCTTGATCCCATATGTTCTTATTAGATCCGATGTGGCTCCTTGGAATTGAACTCCATTATCCGATACAATGTGATGTGGAATGCCATAGTGGGTGAATAAATGCTTTTCTATGAACTTGGCCATCTTCTTAGTGGTGATGTTGGTGTAAGATTAGTCTTCCACCCATTTTGAAAAGTAATTGACTGCTACTATAATGAAACGATGTCCATTAGTCGAGTTTGGCCGAATCTCAGCAATAATGTCGATACCTCACGCTGAGAATGGCCAAGGAGTGGATAAGCTATGGAGTTCGGACAGGGGTAGATGACTGATGTCACCGTATATCTGGCACTCATGGAACTTTCATACTTCTGATACACAGTCTGTGACCATTGTTATCCAATAATATCCTTGGCATTGTATTTTCTTAGCCAGTGCTACCCCATTCATGTGTGGACTGCAGTCTCCCGCGTGCATTTGTCTCATTACCAATAGTGCCTCCTATTCTCTGAGACATCTCAACAGCATTCCTTCTGATGTTCGTTTGAACAGGTCCCCTTCTACTAGGAAGAACTGAATCGCTAATCGACTTAATGAGGTTCTTTTAGAGTATGTTGCACCTTCTGGGTATTCCCCGGTCTATAAAAATTTGACGATGTAGAAGGACCAATTCCCGATAGCTTGTTGTTCCTCCTTTTCCACTAGGCGACATTAGGAGGGTTCTTTGGACGTTTGCAGTACAACAGTCTTGATTGATCAAGTTCTAGGGCTTTCCCACATTGATGCTAGTGTAGCGAGTGCATCTGCCATTTGGTTTTCATCCCGCGGCACGTGTTTGAAGATGCATTCGGAAAATTTTTGTCAGATTTTCCATACTGCTTCCACGTAAGGACAGAGTGATTCTTCTCTTATTTCCCAATCGCCAGTGACCTGTTTAATAACCAGATCTGAGTCTCCAACCACTGATACTTCTTTTACCCATGCCTTTCGAAGTGCCTTTAACCCAAACAAGCAGGCCTCATATTTTACCCCGTTGTTTGTTACTGGGAATTCCAATCGTTTGGAAAGGGGTATAACTTCATTTTTCTGTGTTATTAATACAACACCTAGACCAGCTCCATTTCTGTTCATTGCACCATCAAAGAACATCTTCCACTCTGCACCGACATCTTCTATCAATACTAGTTGTTCATCGAGAAATTCTAGATTTTCAACATAATCAGAGTCCAAGGGTTGATTTGCCAAAAAATCAGTGACTGCTCGTCCCTTAATGACTTTTTTGGTCACTTATTCGATGTCGAATTCAGATAGTAGCAATAACCATCGGGAGAGTTTTCCGCTAGTGTTAGCGATTGACATAAGTACTTCATCGGGTCTATCTTTGCGATGACTTTTACATGATAAAATTGGAAGTAATGTTGCAGCTTCTTTGTCAACCAAACCATCATGGTGCTGATTTTCTCTACCAAGGTGTAGCATGACTCATACTCGAGTAATTTCTTGCTCAAGTAGTACACTACATGTTCACTTTTGTCTTCGTGTTCTTGCACTAGAATGGCTCCAACCGATGACTCCTCAATTGCTAGTGGGCGGAGGACAGGTGGGCTTAACAAGTATTGTTTGATTTTGTCAAATGCTACTTGGCACTAGTCGTTCCAAATTATTGGTTAGTCCTTTTGTAGTAGTTTGAAGATTAGATCTCAGATGGTAGTGAGTCTAGCGATGAATCTGCTTACATACTGTAGAGATCCCAAGAAAGATCAAACTTCTTTCTTAGTTTTCGGTGCGGGCATATCCCTAATGGCTTTGCTTTTATCAGGATCCATCTTAATTCCTTTTTGGCTGACTATATGCCCCAGGAGTTTCCCTGATGTAACCCCAAATACGCACTTTTTGGGGTTCAAGTGGAGATTGTATTTCTCGATTCTGGTGAGAAACTTATCTAGGACAGCTGGATGTTCCTCTTTGGTGTTGGACTTCACAAGCATGTCATCCACATAAACTTCCTCCTCCTTCTGGATCATATCATGTAGGCGAGTTATGGCGGCCCGCTGATATGTTACACCAGCATTTTTCAAACCAAATGGCATTACCTTGTAGTAGTATATGCCCCATTTAGTGATGAATGCTGTCTTGATCTTGTTAGTTATTACCATTAGTATCTGGTTATAGCTTGAGAAGCCATCCATGAAGGAATACATAACTTCCCTTGCCGCGCTGTCGACCAGTACATCAATGTGGGGTAGGGGGAAATCATCCTCTGGGGAGGCCTTGTTCAGATCCCTAAAGTCCAGACATACTCTGACCTTACCATCTTTCTTTGCCATTGGGACAATGTTGGCTAGCCATGACGGGTATTCAACCACTTCTAAGAATTTAGCTTCAATCTACTTTGCCAGTTCAGCCTTGACCTTTTCTTCCCATTCCGGCCTTAAGCGATACAGTTTTTATTTTACCGGCTTGATCCGAAGGTCATTCAGGATACGGTGTTCAGCGATCTATCTATCCACTCCAGGCATGTCCTCATATGACCAAGCAAATGCTGCCACGTGAAGCTTAAGTACATTCATGATCTCTGTCTTTTCTTCAGGAGTCACCATTTTTGGTGACTCATTTATACCCAAGTTAATTTTGTTTAATGATGTGTCATGAATGTTAAAAATGTTATGTGTATGATCACATGAATGCATGGTGCCATCAAGCAGAACATCAAATAAGTAAGAAAAATTATCGTACTTCATTGAATGAGCCTCGTAGGCAAAATTGTCAAAAACATCAGAAATGCTCATTATTACATCATCTATTTCCTCCTCCACAGGTAGAGGGGCTTCAGTTGTTGTAGTGGCAGGTGTGTCAGTGGTAGGCTCTGCCTCAAGAGTGGTCTGCATCAGCTTCTCAGTGAGGAGCTTGATAGTGTTTGGTAGATCTTGGTCTCTCACATCGCCTTTCTTCATCAGCTCGTTAACAGCCTTAGTGATAGCTGCCATTGCATCTTCCAGTACTCTGCCCTTTCCACACTCCTTGATCGGGGTTACCGCAGGGATTGGTTTTTCTTCCAGATCAGCATCAACGGGGGGTTCAATCAGCTTGCTGATCTTGAAGTCAAAGACATCGTTGAATATCTCGAGTCCCTTGACCTCTTCTCCATTCAGGATCTTCGGTTCTGGTTCTCCCAGATATGCCTTAGTGCCTTCCACCTCGTAGACGCTCACCATGTTACAGAACATGGGTTGTTTATGCTTGTACATCTTCATACCCGGGGTGAAGCCCAGGCCTAAACCAGGTTTGTGACAAGTATAGGATCAATGGCCCTTATAATCCCCTGATGGTATTTTCCTAAGCCTTTTCTAGGAATGAAACCTTACTTCTTCATTTGAGCTCTAAGGCTTCCAGGGAAAAAACGATATCCCTTCGAAGTTCCACGTCCCTTCTTCTTTTCCTCGGTGGCCATTGCCACCCTCAACCCTTGCATTGTTCTCTCTTCAAATGCAGCAGCCACCATCATTGATTCCTCATCAGCCTCAATCGTCACTAGCCTCCCTTTATGAACAAGCTTTATCTTCTGATGTAGAGTAGAAGGGACTGCCCCTATTGCATGGATCCATGGCCTGCCTAGAAGCAATGAATAAGTTACTGGAATATCCAGCATAGTGAACTTCACATTAGAGGTAACTCCTCCAGCGGTGACCTCTACTTCAAAGCTTCTTACTACACCCCTCTTCGAATCATCATAGGCACAGATCACCGTGTCAGATTTGGCGAGCATATCCTCCCTTAGCCCTAAGTGAGGTAGGACCTTAAGAGGATAAAGATTGAGAGCCGAGCCATCATCTACCATTACACATGGTATAGCGTGATCGAAAATTTGGAACATAAATAAGGCCCGATTATGCATTCCCAATTCATGTGGTAGTTCTAACTAATCAAAAGTTATTGATGGCATCTGAGGGGGGATAATTCCTTCCCTGATGGTAGCACACATCTCGATTACCGAGGTTGTAGGCATGGTAGGCATTTCCATCAATCTCTTAACTAAACCCATCCTATGCTTTTGCGACATCTCAAGCAACCTCCAGTTACTGTATTTGGCCTGAGTTCCCTTCAACTGATTTATCAAAGGTCTATGTCTAGCATATCTTTATCAACCTTTGGGGGTAGAGGTGGTTCAGGCTGTTCTCTTGCTATTTCCTCCAGCCTGGAGTCATTGAGCTGTACAGTCTCATCCCTTCTGAAAACTCTACCACTTCGAGTAACCTTTAGCACTCCATTCTCGATCACTCTTGTTTCCCTAGAATTGACCCAAGGGTACTGGTCATATCATCTTTCGATTGGTCGCGTCACCCCTTTAGTTTGTAAGAATCTAAGTTTATGGGCTTCTTCCCACCAGAAATGATCTCTCCCTCAGCCGAGGTTCCTTCTTCAAGTTTCCTCTTCCTTCTCGACTTAGGGACATATGCATCAAGATCAATGGGCACCTGGTTGGTGCTTTCCCGGATTCCCTTTTCATTGCATCCCTCCGTGGTTCTCCTTCCCCTTCTAAGAACACTTCTACCAAAGGATCATCCTCGGTGCCTTCATCTTCATCAACCACTACATTCACCATCGGGTTAGACCGAGATAGCATCGCTAGAATAGAATCAGTGGGTATCCCTGATCCTACTGTGTGAACGCTACGATGTCTGGTCATCATCTCCCTATCGAGATGATGAGCGTGAAAAGATAAATCATCAAAATCTGGGACTGCCAACCTTGATAAATGATAGCGATACCAATCCCGGGAACCACCTATTTATCAATTATACTGCAGAAAGCTCTGATGTTCTTTGCGCCAGCACTAGATAGATAAACATCCACTACTTTATGTAGTCGGTGAGCATTTCTCCTTCCCTCTGTACACAAGTGAGCAGATCTCGCATGGTTTGCTTCGGAGGTTCTAAAAATGCGAACTCTGCCTAGAACTCTGCAGAGATGTAATTCTAATTGCTCTTGGTCTCAACTGGCTACATCTCATACCACTGACTTGCTACTCCTACTAGTGAGCATGGAAACAGTGTAGCTATCATATCTTGGGAAAGGCCCTGCGCTCGACACAGGATATAAAATTTGGATAAGTGGGAAGATGGTGCGTCATTCCCATTAAAAATTGACATACCAGCTAGGCTGAAGCTAGCACTCAGGGCTATTTCCCGTTCTCTAATCACTCAATTGCTCGACTCAGATTCGAGCATCTCCATCACATCATCTGAGTCTATCCCCGACTCAATCACCATCACATACTCCTCTCTTTCATCAGTCGGTGCTTCTCCTAACAATTCATTCCCTATGTGAACTAACGTAGGTTTCTGGCCGGTAAATATCGGCATCTCAGCAAAGTTAATCTCAACAGCTTTAATCTTGCCCCCGCACCCTCGGCGGTTTGACTCTTCCTCCAGCATCTTCAAAACCCAATTAGATCGCTTCCCGATCCAACCATTATCACGAATTCTCCAAGCCCTTCAGATAAGCAGCTCAAGACCTTCTGCTCATCTATCCCCGAGTTAATCATTCCTACCCTCGCCTCAAAATTCGGTAAAGGGTTACTCTTCATGCTGGGCTTGAGTGCCGGCTATGGGATGACCTTATCAGCCACCAGCTTCTAAATGGCATTCAATAGCTCCTTGCAGTTATTTATGGGATGCCCCACGGCAACATGATAATGGTAGAAATTGTTCTTCTCTTTTGGCCTGCGAGGGACATGCTTTTTCAAGCTTTTCAACAGATTAAGTTCACGCAGATTAGTGAACAAGAACCCCAAGTTAGCAGCATATGGCAAGATGCCATGATATTCTTCCTTTGGTAACCTAACAGCGGTTACCTTCTCTTCATTCACCAATTGTACTTCCAGTTGCTTCGCCTTCATCTGTACCGGATTGGAATCATTTTTTTTGTAATAGGGCTTAGTGACCTGCTACCCCGTCTCCGCCTCCATGGTATCATAGCGCTCTATCTTCTCAGCTCGAATGAAAACTTCTTGATACCTATGGAAAGTTTCGGATCCCAGCCTCTTCGGATAAGATGGTAGTGCACCATCTAATAACTTCACGATCATCTCCGGTAAAGATATGCGAGACTGTAAGTACACTTACGTAGCCATCCATCTCTCAGAATAGGGCTTGAAGTTCTCCCCAGGTTGGTACTTCACCGCCTCTAGATTCTGCATCGTAGTGATGATCAGAGTATTGAACCCATAATGGTCCACCATTGCATGGGACAAACGTCCCCAATCGTAGGCTATATCCATTAGCAAGTGATTGTGCCACTCATTTACTAGGCTTCCCAACGTGACAATAAATAATTTCTCCATCATTCAATCACTGATCCTCAAAGCTCTCATCACATTCTGATAATGTGTAATATGCACACAAGGATCGGTGTTGCTTGTGTACTTCTCATATCAAGGCATAGCAAAGGTCGGTGGCAAATTATCCTCATCCCCAACTATGGGTTACACTGGGATTGCACCCCTCTGCCCCTACACATGAGTAGCCAAGAATTGTCTCCAGAGTTCAGCTATTCCAGGCAATTGAAGAATACTATTTGGGGCCTCCGAGAAACCTCCATACTACGAATTCTAGTAATACTGCCCCTGACCTTGGAATGTCTGAGAGGGTCCACCCCAGCTAGGTACTGTAGGCTGAGCCATCCCTTGAATAAAGGGAATGTAATTAGAAGAGGGTCTAATCTCTGAAGACCCCACTGCACTTGGGCCGAAAGAAGCATGCCCCGGCTACCCCGGGAAGAATTGGCCACCCACCTGTGGCTCATACACTGTCTGCGGCTGATTCTGTCCAGAACCGAACTGATAGAAGTTAGGGGCGACTACTGACGATCCTCCCAATAGGATTGTACCACCAACATTTGGTACCACATCATTTGCCCTCTGCTCGGGCTACCTAATTCTAGTGTGGTGATTGAGGATTGACGCAAATTGGTCACTATTAGCAAAGCATTCATAGCTGCAGCAATCTCGACACTCACCGATGATTGATTTGCTTGCGGGTTCTAGGCCGCCCCAAGAGTTTTCTCATTAATCACATTCTCTTCCTGCTAATTAGACATGTTGCAAAAACTACGAGGAGTATCTTGATCGAAATCCAAGCTAGAGTCGGTATACGGAACTCCTTCTTGATGAGCTGTGATTGGAGATAAATGGATCATCCGGGTAGAAGCCCTGTTCCAAGTTTTTTGATAAAGTGGATTTTTCCTAGCTGACACATACAAGGAGATTGTTAGGGAATGCATGTAAAATCATGATTCGTGATTGATGCATGAGATGTTTAATGTTATGGTTACAAAAAAAGGATTATCATGCTATGATGCGAGATGGAAATCACACACAAAAATAGCAGAATCGTTAGTCCATGCGATAAACTAGGGTCCATTGGTTTTGAGATCCGTACTGTCCTAGGGACAATGTGAAATGAAGTGACCTAACTACCCATGTGGTGATAAGTTAAAGGTTCGAGAACTAAAGTTAGTTCTCTTGGTGTTCGGGTGACCAGTGTGACATACCCTAAAGAAAAGTGATAAAAAAATGTATGGAAATAACTACCGTATGCAGTATATAGATGAATGTTTTGGTTCTTTTACCCCATTAGGGGAGGGCCTTGGATGTCAGTGGACATCATCACAAAAGGTATGTAGTGATGCATGAATATTTTGGGTGAAAAGTAGGGTTAAGACATCAACTGGGATATCTTTTGTGTTCATGTTTGCCTCCTGTAGGCTTTTGGTGTGTATGGGTGCCCTAGAAGGACGGTATTTCGGATGCCAAATGGGCATCGTGCCAGGATTGTGGTAAGTTCATTTTACAAGAGTGATGTCATGTGGACATCGCGCAAAAATGTGGGTGAGTGATGCAACATGATTTTAGTTGGTTTCAGGTCATCCTAAGGTGACACAATCTCGAGTGTCTACTAAGTTCCTACGTATGAGTGACATCAAACCATGTTTAGTATCATGAGTGTTTACTTTTAAGTGTCTGTACAAAAATTCATGGTTAGCATGGTACATTGTACAATGCATGATGAATCGAAAAGCGGTAAACACTTAGCACATAGCACACAATATCTTTCTTCCAACCATACAACTCCTGCGCATAGGGTTTTCGGCTAGTCTCTATCCTAAGTTTGGTTCATCTTAGTACCCCGAGGATACTAAGGAGCGCACCTACAGGAAAATATAATGCATGATCGCGTGTTTGGGTAACACCCTAGGGAAAATGCTTGCGGCTTATTTACATGAGGGTTTATAAATGGGTTGCTGATGTAGAAGGTTCTTGTTGCACTAAAATACACTCCAAGCCTCTCCCCAAATAGGTTCTAACGAGGGAGGTACATGTGATATGGCAACAAGTGCTCCACTCGCTCAAGTACTA
>CATIWQ010062643.1:0-12447 GCA_949673415.1 Euphorbia schlechtendalii | reverse complement strand
TCATCATCATTATTATTATTATTATTATTATTATTATTATTATTATTATTATTATTATTATTATTATTATTATTATTATTATTATTATTATTATTTAACTCTTTTGTGGTTATGCGTATGCAGAGATATAACAAAAAGGTTAAGTTGGTTTGTTTTCTTTTGGCTATTCCTTAACTCCTTAACTGGGTAAGTACTATCAGTATATACATGTACTGCTAATGTTATTATATATTGTTGATTTGTTGTCTTCTTTATCAACTATAAAAACACTATAAAAAGCCACAATTTTCGCATAGTCTCTAAATTTCAGTATCTATTATAATGACTTTTTTCAACATATATAACAAACACCAAATTACCAAAAAAATCATTACTTTGGCCATTAGAATGGACACAATTAACCAAACCGATCTCTTATGAGCCAAAAATCCTTCTAGAGCTTACCTACAAATCCCTACATGTTTGTCAGTTTAAATGGGCTATGTTTTTTTTTCTATAAAATACAATTTCTACTCATGAAGACTATTGCCTAATCAGACATAAAGTTGAAGCCCAAGCAATGTGAGCGTCTATACATAACATAAAATAAATTTAATTGGCTGACCCAACAATATCATAACATGTCTTTGATACTATGTAGATAAATATAGTCTACTTTACCCAAAATTGCCTTATCGGGTTTAGATTAAGTAATGTTGGGATGGGATATCTTACAACCTTTGTTATATGTTCTTTTGTAAGAATAAAAATAAATTTAAATTAGATTTTTAAAACAATGTATGTGGAAATAATATAGTTATAACATATATGATTTCAAGTGTAGTTAAAAAAAATTAAGTTGTATGGTCTAAAAAATAAAAATTATGTTGTAATACGGAAAATTGATAAGATATCATGATATAACCATGCTTTATGTAAATTTATGAGATAATTTCTATGAGATAATAAAGTTAAAATAATAACATAATTTTGCCACATTTGTCGCTTCTACCTAGTATTTCCTTAATCTTTGGAAATGACCCCGTAATTCCCTTATCTTTTATAAAAGAATCTTGTAACTTTCTTAACTTTCAAAAAATGTATCACCTCGCTCAATAAACGGCATGTGTCCGTTTTTTATTAGTGAAAGAAAATCAAGAAAAAAGACATATTTAAAAAGTCATACCAACCTAAAGCTAACACGTAACGTTCAGGAAAAAAAATTTTTTTTTCAAAACTTGAGGACTATGAGCTCATTTTGAAAGTTTAAGGGTGACAGTAGGTCTTTTTAGAAAAGACGAGAAAGACAATGATACATTTAGCTTATATTTTATTTTATGAATATATGTACAAGTTAATTATTGATACTGCTTAAATAAATAATCAATTACTCATCAAAATTATATCACGGAAAATTATTAAACATTTCAACAAATTAGCAAAGAAAGCGTAAATTAAAAAATTAGGAGCTAAGTTGTTGGTAGCTATAAATTATTCTTGCTTTGGATACAAAATAATTATTGTATATGATGCAGGATCTCATTGCCTATGTCACTATTTTATTATGGACTGAGAGATACAACTGCTGCATATGCTGTTAACTTTCTCAATTTAATTCCTATAGTTACTTTTGTCCTCTCTATCATAATGAGGTAAGAAGTTTTATTTTCTTCATTTTGAAAATTCTAAAAAACATTAAAGGAAGAAATAAGAAAGTTGTTGGATAATGACGTAATGCGCAGAATAGAGAAACTGAAATTGGGAAGCAAAGAAGGAAAACTGAAGAGTGTTGGAGCAATGTTGTGTGTTGGTGGGGCTTTTACATCTTGTTTCTACAAAGGAGGGTCCTTTTTTATATTCCACAAGTATCATCCTCATCATCTTAACATCATTCATCAAACTACTCATTCTCTACGTGGCACTCTAGCACTCACTGGAAGCTGCTTATGCTATGCTTTTTGGTATATATTACAGGTACTTTTTCTCGCTGTTGGAAAATTTTAAGTTTGCACCAAAACACTAACAATGAGACTTGTAACATATTAGTTAACGGGTAAAACACAGCAATATGCCCTTTTTTTGTTAAACATGAAGGACACACGTCCTTCTATTTTCATTGTTATATATAACAATCTAGAAACAAAATTACTTGTATATGTCAATCATACCATTTATATCTTGAAAATTTGATACATGACCATCCCCACCCACTACTAGGATTTACCAATTATACAAACCCAATTCATATTTTTTTTCAACATTTATCTTTATAATATACTTTCGATTGTTACCATGTTTCTTCTCAAAGCAAAATCAATGATGATATATTTTTTCCGAATTTGTTTTACATAATACATTTACTGTATAGTTCTCTTATAGTTGTCATGTTAATATAACACAACTTAACCAAATACATAAAACTATAACACAATTACATAATATAAGTAAACTATAATAAAACTATAGTGAAAATTTAACAAAATTATGTCAATTTACCAAAACTATAAGATAACTATACAATAACTATATGATGCAACGCTATTACATTAAAGCATAACTTATAACACAAAACTTAAATACATACATATAATCTCTGATGTATCCAGGTTAAGTTTACAGGGGTTCGAGTTATCAATTGTATTATATAAAATAAAAGTACTTTTCATGTTTGTGTTTTTTTAGGTAACTTAGAAAATGCATTAGAGAATGTAATGTATGTGTAATAAAGAGTTTCTTGTTGGGATGCATTTTATTCGAGGTCAATAATTTGATCTGGGATCAAGTTTTCAAATTGTACTAAAAACTGGATTATGCCTCGTTTTTTTAAAAATAAATTTATTTGTCTAAAAACTGGATTCGCTATCCATTCATCTGAAAAAAAAACTGCAGCTGAGGCTGTTGTACCATGTCTAAAAACTGGTTCTTACAGTCATTTTTTAGATAAGTAGGACATATGTCTTTTCATTTATCAATTGCCATTATCTTTTCGACCAATATGATTGTAGTAGGGATTACAAAATCCTATTATTTGAGTGCAAATTTGGGACAAACATTCCAACTATGTTAGTACCCCGCTTACCTACAATGCACCCTACCGCAATATAGTAAAATAGCGCATCACAAATCATGATTCGCCCAAAATTTACAGAAGTATCATACACATAAAACGCTTGAATCAATTAAAAGATCGGAAACTAAAAAAGACAATGACTCATTCCTAATCTTAAAGAAAAGCCAACACTGATGAACATTAGCTTCAAACAAATCCTCCCTTCCATGAGATCCTTCAAAAACAAATTTGTTTATTTCCTTCCAAATTAAGTTAACTTGTATTACATGGGATTGATGCTTATATACTTCAACTTTTAATTATAAGACTGATTAATAATGGGTTTCAAAATCAACATAATGCTTATTAGTTGTGGGGGAAGCAAAATTAGATTTGGTATCTATAAATTGTGGTTCTCTCTTTTACGACACTCTTATTTTCTAATTAATATTTTGTAACCAAACTATTAGAAAAGTGAGGTTATTGTTTTAATTATTTAAAATTGTGGCCAAAAGAGTATGCAAATAAATAAGAACAAGAAAAGGATTGGTCCCATAGAATATGAACAAGAAATTATTTGTGATCAAAATACCAAAAATTAAACAATACCAAGAATTGTTGTAAAATATACAGCTAAATTTGAAAATTGAAATTTTCAGAAAAAGGGATCCTAGAACCAATTTTTCGACAAATGAATTTATATGTAAAAAATCGATGTGAAAACTGGTTATGGGATCCAGTTTTTAGTATAATATGAAAAGTTGATCCTAGATCTAGTTTTTTTAAGTTAAAAATTGATGCAGCAGAAAGAAACACGTGAATAGAAACTAGTTATCCTCAATCAAGCAAGACATCAGAAAGTAGTAATATCGAGACCTGTTGATACTGTAACATATTGAAAAACCATATTCTTACACTAAATTTCGTTGATCATATGCAAGATGAAAGAAAACCATTGTTATCGAAATCTATTGACATAACAACATCAAAAGAATTCGATCCATCTAAAAACTTTAGAAATCACAACTACTAAGAAATTTAGAAAAAAATAACAAGAAACAAATTCTGATTCAAATTTCATCATTAAACAGAAACTATCTTTCTTTAATTACAATAATGTCATTTTATAGGCGAATTATTAAATAGAAATATTAAAACTTATAAATACTAAATTACTAATTTATGCTAAATTTCTTATATAGATAAACACTAAATAGAAAGAATATCTCAAATTAGGAATCCTGATTAATTTAGGATTCTTAAATAATATCTTCCATCATTTATT
Source organism: Euphorbia schlechtendalii (assembly GCA_949673415.1). NCBI lineage: Eukaryota > Viridiplantae > Streptophyta > Magnoliopsida > Malpighiales > Euphorbiaceae > Euphorbia > Euphorbia schlechtendalii. The sequence goes on along the minus strand of CATIWQ010062643.1, from coordinate 8,134 downwards.
CTTATTAACGTAAATATAAAATAACAAATAACTTTCATTTTTATCCATCACAAGAAGTTGATTCCAATTTGAATTATAGCCTGGTTGACATGTAATCTACATCATTTTCTCCCTGTTAAACAAAATTCATCCTCAAATTTCTTGTTGATCAATAGAAACCGAAAAACAGACAAAAAAGTGAAGAACTATTTTTTATTTTATTTTCTTCTTATTATTTTCACCAATTTTTTTGACCTTTTTTCAACTTTATTTTTTCCCTTTTTTTCTAAACATACGTTTTTTTCTTTGAAACATATTTTTAATTTTTTTTCTTTTTTTTCAACATTAACAACAAACTACATAAAACTAAAAGATACTGAAATGAAACGATAAATATGATCCTCACTTATGCAATAGTATGGTGGTCGATTCCTCAACCTCAGATATATCAACAACATTATACCTCAATCGGTACCTTAGTGTGCTTTAGGCTCTGATACCATGTAGAGAATCCATGAGCCTCAAAGAGTGTTGGGCTTGATAGCTTGAGTGAGGATACAAATGAAGTTGAGCTCATCTAGCACAAAACCAACTAGCTTGTGTTAAGGCCCTATCTACTCCACTTATATATCACTCATATTCCTTTATTATTTCCGAGGTGGGATAACCCCAACATCTCCAACACTCACCCTCAAGTGCAACTAAGTCTGGACCAGTTACCACAACATCTCCAACACTCACCCTCAAGTGCAACTGAGCTTGGACCAGTTGCCACTTGTAAAACATTCCTTGGCCGATCTCTTCGAGGCTAAGTTCAACAAAGTGTTAGTCTCTTCGCTAGCCCAATTCCACAAGGACTTCAAACTTGAACTCAAGGTCTTCTAGTTGTCAAGCCTTTCTCTTGCTCTAACACCATGTAGAGAATCCATGGGCCTCGAAGAGTGTTGGGCTTGTTAGCTTGAGTAAGCATAAAAGTGAGGTTGAGCCCATCTAATACAAAACCAATTGGTTTATGTTAAAGATAAATCTACTCCATTTATATATCACTCATATTCCTTTATTATTTTCGATGTGGGATAACCCCGATATCTCCAACACTCCCCTCAAGTGCAACTGGGCCTAGATCAGTTGCCACTTGTCAAACATTCCTTGGCCTATCTTTACGAGGCTCAAGGTCAACAATGGGTTTAGTCTTTGCCAGTCCTATTCCACTAGGACTTCAAACTTGAACCTAGGATCTTCTAGCTGTCAAGCCTTTCTCTTGCTCTGATCCCTACTGATGTAGTGGAAAGAAATTTGTGGATAGAAACTAGTTATCCTCAATCAAGCAGGATACCAAAAAGTAGTAATATCGAAACCCATTGATACCGCAACATACCGGAAAATGATATTCTTACACTAAATTCTGTTGATCGAAATCTATTGACATTGCAACATCAAAAGAAATCGACCCACCTAAAAATCTTAGAAATTGCAACTCCTAAGAAATTTAGAAAAAGTAATAAGAAATAAATTTTTATTCAAATTTCATCATTAAACAAAAACTATCTTTCTTCAATTACAATAATGCCTTTTTATAAGCAAATTATTAAAAAGAAATATTAAAATGATAAAATAAGCCAACGACTTATTGGACGTCCTTATCCTTTTATTCATCAAGTGGCTGGTGGTTTATTTCGATTTATCAAACCAAATGACAATTCTATCACTTCAACACTACTAACAATGTGGTGATAAAATATTCTGAGCATACCCATATTCTAATCCAATATTTAAGGACCTGTTAGTAATATACTATGGCATACCCAATTTCACATTAGCAATAAATTGAAATCAAGCATGAGGACAGTTGCGACCTATTCGGCAAATTATATATGACATACAACCATGTGTCTTTGTTGTGTGAATTGGTCCAGCTTCATGTTTCCAACATGTGCCTATGTTCATGATCAACTTTACCATGTGACATAGCAACTACATTGTTATAGATCATCCAACATACAAGTCTTTCCTTTCATGTATTCCTATGATTAAAACAAACATGGAACATTTATGATTATCAATCAATGGATACTCTACTCATATTATAACACAAAATATAAATGCAATAGATTATTATCTTTATAATGTGACACTGTATGAACCAATGTCTTTAGAATTAGGGCGCATCAACAATTCTAACACAACAACCTTAAAACTACAATTATTTTGAAATTGAGGGAGTATCATCATTGAGCTAGTTTAAATATAAAAATGATATGTTAAAAAACTCTAAATGAACTTCTCAATATTAATGAAGTAAGAAAAATTAATACAAAACATAGAAGTTAATCGCTTAACTTGATAAGAAACATAAATTGGTTATTAAAAGTTTAATAATACTTATCTCAGCAATCTCTTTTGTTCCTTATCTCGGACAATCAATTCACTTTTGTTAAGGGTCGTAGCATCCACGAATGCTCTTTCATTTCTTCGAAGATTGTGCAATCCATTCATTCTCAAAAGCGTTCTTGTCTTACATTGAAGCTAGATTTCAAAAAGGCCTTTGATAGCATTTCTTGGAATTATATTGATGTAGTGCTTAAGAGGATGGGTATTGATGACAAGTGGATTAGTTGGTTATCCAATTGTAGGCTTAGCTCAAGAACGTCATTTTTTATTAACGACGTGCTTATCGACCCTATTCGGATTGGAAGAGGAGTGAAGCAAGGAGATCCCATCTCTCCTTTTATTTTTGTGCTAGCCATTGAGTATCTTAAGCAACTTTTCGATGCTAGTATCCATGAAGGCCTTCTCTCAGGATTCCACATTAATGGTTCCGCAAAAGATTTATCGATTCCCCAATTCGTTGACAACACTTTATGCTTCCTTCCAGCCGACCCCTTTTCTGTTCGAATTCTCCATTACTTTAACTTAATTTCGAGGCTGAGTATCAACTTCACCAAGAGTTCTTTAATTGGAGTGAATGTCCATGTCTCTCTGGTCCAATCTTGTGCCGATTTTATAGGGTGTAAAGTAGAAAATCTGCCAATTTCTTATCTCGGTGTTCCTCTTAGCTTGAAACGTATTCAAACGTTATCTTGGAATCCATTGATCGCAAAATTCTAGAATAAATTAGCAAGTTGGAAAGGATGTCTGTCGTATGGTGGTCGAATTTCCCTTATTAAATCAATGTTGGTAGCCCTTTCTCCTATCGCTTTTCTCTTTGCCCAAGTCCATCAAGATCAAATTGGTGCAACTTATGAGGAAATTCTTATGGAGAGGTAATGCGTTCTCTAGCAGGATTAGTAAAGTGAGTTGGGATACTATCTCACTTCCCAAAGACATAGGTAGACTCTTTATTAAGGACCTAAGGATTATGAATGGAAGTCTTTTGATGAAGTGGATTTGGAAAATTTGGGATTCAGATCAAAATTCTATTTTTTTTTATATTTGCGTGAGACGCTGTGGATTTTTTTTCTTGGCATTCTTTTAAAGCGTTTGAACCTAAAGTGCTTTCACCGATGTGGAGAGGTATTAAAGCAAGTTGCGTTAAAGATGTTTAGCTTTGGAATCTTTTTAACTCCAACATTAGGGCTGTTGTGGGTAATGGATTGGTTTTCTCATTTTGGTTTGATAATTAGACATTGAACCAGCCTCTGTCCACCTTATTCGCTGACCTATTTTCTCTGTCTAATCGTAAGAGTTGTCCGGTCCAAGAGGGGTGCAATGTTTTATGCAGTTTTTCAGCCTTCTCCTATCCTTTTTGGAAGCGTAACCTTCGTCTTTCAAGCAAGGAGAGGTGCTGCCAGTTTACGGTTTGGATTGCGCAGGTCTGTCCAATAATTTTCTCTAGCTCGGCCTCGGTTGGAAATGGGTTGCTGCCACCTTTTTTTTACAGACAGATTAGACTGGTTCATGTGCGAGGCTGGTAATTCTAACAAATTATGGGCTAGCAGCTTCAGTATAGCTTTCTACCGCTCCCTTAACTTGACATCCCCGTCTATTAATTTTATGTTTATTTGGGAGGCTTGCCTCTTGCCAAAAGTGCAATTTTTTGGTTGGCTTTCACTTCACGATAGGCTTCCGTCAAAAGCTTTCCTATCCTCCGCGGATGCCTTAATGATTCTACGTGCCCTTTTTGCCAGGAGAGCGAATCCTCCTAACATGCTTTGTTCCACTATTATGGTAGCTCAAGAATTTGGAGGGATTTGTTTCGTTTGTTTGTTTTATCTTTTTACCATTCCTTGCAATGGTTTCGATTTTCTTTCGGCATGGAGATCCCACTTCGCAATAGGACCTTGTCAAGAGTTTGCAACTCCTCTCTGGTTTTTCATTGCTTGGAATATCTGGAAAATGAGGAACAAAATGGTGTTAAAAAACACATCAAGCATTGACGACTTCCTTTTATCTAGTTTGCACTTCTACTTTTCGTTTTTTAGAGTAGAAGGCGAATGTTGCCATTTATTGCTAGCAATTTTCTTACATAACCGAACCTTTTGATTTCCTGTACTTGACTTTAGTCATTCTCAACTTGAGAATGACTTTTAATGATATTTTTAGCCGTTTTGTTCCCTTTGTCTTTGGAGATGTCAACCTAGTTGGGATGATGCCCAAGACTTGAGTAATGGCTTCGGTCTTTCTTCTTAAAAAAAAACTTGTTTTCATAGAGTTATCATGCTTTTTTCTCCTATATAATTATTTTCACCAAAAGTGTTACTCGGTTACACGTTAAACAATAATTAATGCGCTCCTAATTGGATGTCTGTAGAATTCTATATAATAGGACCTACCCGGAGAGGTAAACAATTTCAGAAATATTCATATCTCATACATTAAAAGTAAAATTACATGTAAACCCATTTTTTAATCTTCAATAATCAATTCTTAAGTTCCTCATTAACATTTTTGGAATTTTATTCTTATCGTGGTTTTATTTATTGTTATATTGCTTAAAATATACATTTATATATTTGCATTTTTTTGGCAGGTAAAGTTGAAGAAGGTGTTTCCATTCAAGTATTGGGCAACATTGTTAACTTGTATAATAGCATCCATACAAAGCACAATAATAGGCTTGATCTTGGATACGAGCAAGGCTGCTTGGCAATTGAAGTGGAATTTACAACTACTCACAATACTGTACTCAGTAAGGCTCTAATATTAATTTATTTAATGATTCATTTATGGGTTTGATACGAATATTTAGATATTACATGTGATAATGGGGCTTCATAGTTACTAATCTGAAAAAGTAAATAATCAATAAATTATTTGCTTTTTTAGTACTATGACCAATGTCAGTGAGTATAACATAAACAGAAGTTCTAGGAGCACTACTCCATAGAAGGGTCATTACGTGGTGATCAATAGAGGCGACTGCCTATGATCAACAGCATCAAGGGGCATAAAAATTAAAAAATTTGACTCGTTAATACAATGTGTGATGATGAAAATCGTAAAGTGAAACGAATTTGGATTCTAACCTTTTTCCGTAAGTCCAAGATCCAAAAATGTCGCATCGAATGCCAAGTCAAATCCATCTCACTGTGTGTCGGAATATGGATGTATATCCACAATTTCTGCAGCAGCAAAGATTTATAACAACCAGTTTGTAATATTTCGTCCTGAGATGAAAAATCGGGAGAGAGAAAATAAAAGAAAATAAAAATGAATTGAAAATGAATTCAATAATTCTATATACACGTCCATTTCACTTATGAATATTTGATTAATTGTAATTAAGGCCTTGAACTCTTAGTTATTTGTAATTAATTTCTAAAAGTTTTATAACTTTTCAATTTGTCCATATAACTAAAATGGATCGGATCCTTTGACCCAATTGACCCGCTCACGGGCGAACCGAGTATTTCCAATATCTCCCACTCACACTTGACTGGTCACATTTCATACAAGATTATCAACTCTTATGTATGCTATGAAGCCGTGCGATCAGCATACTATCAAGAACACTTTGTGTTGAACCTGTTAGGTTTTGACAAGACTATCATGAGTGGTACTTAACCATAGATTAACATCTAGTATTCAGAAAATATCTTGCACTCGATAGGGTCTATCAAGGCTATTTCGATTGGTAATCAACCATATAAGTTGTTGATATATAGTATATAAAATAGCACATTGATATATAGCGCGTATGGTTTACCCTAGACTGGTCAACAATCACTCACTTCCACATCTTTTGGGATCTCAAAAGCCTTAATCTGTTATTTTTCTATCTTATCACAAATATAAGATAGGCATGCCATTGAACTAATAGAATTTTGATGAATATTAATTGACCAAATCTTCCTTTTAAGTTGTCAATTCCATATGGACCTAGTTCGTCCATCAACCTATCTCTCCTAGATTGATTCTTATCATAATCTCTAGGTGACTGATCAAATCTCCCTTACTAGTCCTTACTTCGTAAGATGAATCAATAGTATTGAGGGTAATGTCCAATAACAATATAATGGACTGAGTCTCATATTAGAGAAATTGAGATCCTTGTACATCGTACAAACTTCTCATCCCATAAGCCCGCATTATCTCAAGGACTTATTTCTCTCCCACTTTGATTATGTGTCATGATGTCCTTTCCTTTCTACCCTTATAAAGGAGAACATGTCTTATCATATCTACCAACACTATATAAAGGTTTCAGTTACAATGCAACCTATTTGACTAAATGAACTACCTTTAGCTCTTCAGATAGAACATGACCAATAGTCATGTGAACTATATAGTTCTTACCTGATTCATTTTTGGATTTGACACGCAATGTTCTATACAATGCAATTTTCTTTTACTCAACAAGTCGATTCACAATTTTGAACATGTTCCCAAACTACACATAGTATGTTCAAAATCAATCTCATCTTTGTTTGTATTTTTCCTGATAATACTAGGCCGGTAAACACCCATGTGAGTGGGCTATTTCTCTGTCCGACATGCTATGAAGGAAAAAATAATATATGTACATAACATACACAAGCACATGCATTTCCCATACAATAAAACTCATTTATATTATCACAACTTGAAGGGTATAATAAATGAGGTAATCGAATAAATATAATTTACGCATATTTAACTCTTTGGTATGTTTAACATATACATCTTTCGAAGACATATTTAACAAATCTACAAGCATGTAATGTGTAGATAAAGACCTCATATTGACCTCTCCTCGTGTTACTAAGTCTACAACTAACAAAAACTTGATATGTATAAACTTATTGCTACTATGATATTTCGAGTCTATCACATAAGATATTGACGTTTGACTATCTCTATAAATAGTTAACATTTTGTTTGGAGCACTCAGCATAAGAAGACTCAATAGTCTCTTAAACAAATCTTTATCTATAATTGGAAAAACTCAATTCCAAACTTAGCCTTAGCTAATATGCACCTATGTATTCTATAAGGTCTATTTCCTTGGTTTAATACATTAGAGCATAACCAATGGTCATACACAAGTATCTTACAGTTTTCTTAATGGTCTTCCAGTGCTATATTACTAAATGAACTAATATATTACTTCAATGCGTACAACATAAGTTATATTAGGCCTGGTCCCTGGAGTATTACATAGCATATGTAATGTCAATATACGGAATATTTTCCATATCCTCCCACTTGACAGGATTTCCAGGATAAATATTTACACTAAGAATCATATTATTAGTCATCAGAATACATATGGGTTCATAATTCTACATATAGAATCTTTCTCAAACTTTTTTATGCAAGATTCCAAAGACAAAGATACTAATTATCTTATCCATCTATTTAGATCTTGATCTTACGACCTATTCACTCTTTCCCATGACTTGCATCACGAAGTTACTCGACACCCAATCTTTCACAAATAGGGTATATGAAAGGAAAAGTTACGTCTAGATATGCCTAGCACACGCAGCGGAAATTAAAAATTTTCCTAACTCCCAAGGTTCCTTAAGATGCATAATCAAAATAAAAGCATGTATGTAATGTCAAGTATATATTTAGAATATAGTTATTCCTAACTTAGTTCCTAACTAAGTATAACAATTACTAAACTTAGTTCATAAATTAAATCTAAGTAATACTTAATTTAAAATTATAACTAAGCATGCAAAAAGTTCATAAAATAAATCTAGGCAAATCCTAATTTATAATATAACTAATT
>CATIWQ010062629.1:0-12219 GCA_949673415.1 Euphorbia schlechtendalii | reverse complement strand
GCCGTTGATTAAAGATTCAGCCGTTTGAACAAATAGTTGCTGAAGACTTATTCAAATAGATATATAATCCATATATGCAGCTGCTGAATAAGACTTAAATCTTGATTGGATAAAAACTAAGATTATCTCGTAAATAAAGTTAAAATAAATAAACAAAATTTCAGCATATCTTTTCAAATAAAAGATAGATAAAAGAATAATTCAAATAAGATCCTTGCTGAAAGATAATATAAACAAATATAACAAAGTTAATTGCAATATTATCTAGTCATATCTCATCATATATTTTTAAACAAAAGATATTATCAACAACAAATACTGCATATTATGCAATCAAATATCCACAAGATAAATACTGTATATTAATATCACAATAGAATCTATCAATTAAATTTGTTTTTCTTCATCATCAACATATGAGTAAACAATAAGGATATATTGTATTGGATGGATGGAGAAGCATATGTATTTGTTAGACATGATGAACATTTGGTGTTTGATAAAAAAAAACCACGGCATCAGAAGATTCATAAAACAAACTTGATGTAGAATAACTTAGTTTATTAATATGTTTATTGAAAAGTTTGTTGATCCGTTATCAATAAACTAGTGGAGTAAAATTCAATCTATGGCGATGAAAGTTTGCAAAAAAAATAAAAGTAACGATAGATATTCTCTACCACTAATTTTTTTTAATTTTTTAAATAAAAGAATTAATTAAATGATTTTTTTTCACTCATACCGTCTCATTACAATAATACAATAAATATTTGTTGAATTACTACTTAGATACATCATAAAATAAAATGTATTTTCATTATAGTAGCTATGTTGAATCATTTTGGACCAGTTTTAGAAATAAATTAATCTGTGGAATCGAATCTTTAGTAGATAATGTAGATTTTAGAATTATTTGGCACGTGCTATAAAAACTTATATTGATGATATATGACATGTTAATAAGTTCAAAAATATACAATATCGTTTAGAATGATAATCACAATACATTGTTTATTTCATTTAAAAATTTATAACTAAATAATAAAAAAAGTTCATCACAAATTAAATTAAGTATTTCAATGTTCAATATTAAAATATCAATTTGATGAGTTAGCATTCTATTTTATTGTTTAAATGTAAAATATACAATAGATAATATTTAACATTTAATATGACACATAACATAGGAAAGAGAAATTAAAAGATATAGTTGTAGATCATTTTTAAAATTAATTGTTTATTCAAACTTATGTGTCAAGATTATTATTTAAATAAATAATCTACTGAAAACGCTCTCTATCTTGAATTTCAATCTAACATTTAGAAATGAATTGCAACCCACACATTATAATCTTATATGAAGAGTTAACTAGCATCTATTTAGTATTGATTTTTAAATTAATATTCTAATGAATTGTTCTTACAAATTTTTTATTGAATTATACAGTTTAACTTTAAATTATTAATTATTATATTTTTCAAAATTACTTTACTATTTATAAAAAAATTTGAAAATAAAATTTTTCAAAAAAAAAAAAAACTGACCTAAATCAAAACAAAATCATCCCAATAAACACATTCAAATTTAATATAATTGATGTAGAAATCTATTGTCGTGTATATCTCTGTCTACACATGTCCTTTCTAGCTGATCATAGCGCTGACATAGTTTTAATACGTCATCCATCATTAGTCATAACACGTGAGATTCCTACATTGAAAAACGATTAATCCGAGTACACCCCTACTTTGTAAAAAAAAAATTGTTAAATTTTGAAATGTGATAGATAATCTCTTGTACTTATTTGAAATGCGTTACTTTACCCTCTCATAAAAATATCGATTTCAAGAATAAAATGATGAAAATGACAGGTCAAGAATCGATACAATATTATGATTAATTGAAGAAAATATTTAGAATAGAGATGAAGTTTTGAAGAAAACGAAGAACATATATTAGAGATTTTGAATGGTAAGAATTAGAATGTTATGGATTTTTTTTATTCATTTTTTATTCCACCAGCACACTTCACGCGCTTGTATTTTGATGATCATCCACGTAGCAAGCCAAGTTAGCACAAGGGGGTAAAGTGACGCGTTTTAAACAAGTTAGAGAACTATCTATCACATTTCAAAGTTTAAAGTGACAACATCCATTTTTGAAAAAGTTTAGAAATGTAGATGTATTAAGCAAAATCAATTTAGAATTACAAATTGACTTTTTTTACTTTTGTTTATAAGTTAGTAATAAAAAATTTGGGTAAAATGCAGAAGCTTGATGTATGGGTTTGTCTGGTTTGAAAAATAATCGGGACTATGGTTTTAAATTTTGTAAGCAAATGAAAAATAATTTTTATTAAAATAACGTTACAATATATATTTAATCAATTCATTATTTTTTATAATATATCATATTATTTAGTAATTATACATCATTTTTTTATAATTTTTAATATTTTATCATGTTTCCTTCTCATTTTGATTTAAAAAATTTATTTGTTTTATTTCAAAAAATTCTAAAAGTTATCATTAAGGTTTGTTAATCTAATCTACAAAACTTCAACTTGAAATTGATAAATTACCATTTTCGTGATATGCTTTTAAATTGAGATCATACATTTGCTAACTTTTAAAACGCAAATACCATTTTACAAAATAAAAATCCAATTATTTGATTCAGTCCAACTACATAGCAATTTTAGAAGTTTATCTGAAAATACTTTGATCTGCATATTTTTACCTATTGATTGAACAATTTAAGTCATGGTACGAATTAAGTTCTCCACAACCAAATTTACACGGTATTATTAGATCCGATGGCCTACCTACTAATGTTCTGGGAGTGTTTTAAGCTTATCACTTAGATGCACTTTTTCATTTATAAAGAACTTAATAATAAAATGCGCGTTAGGAGTTCAAGTATTTCTTCCCGCTTATAATAATCTAATATTAGATAAAATAGTTTATATGTAAATTCTAATTCATAGAAACAATGAAATGACTAAAAACATATGTAGAGACTAAAAATTTTTTGGGTATAAATACGAGTATATGTATTTTTTTCTAGCTCAAACCTCAAATTATTTATAAGTTTCCAAGAAACAAGTTACGAAAACCAAATTGTCATTTTTAGTCTATAAACTCAGAAATGGTTGAAAAAAGTGCTCACGTTAAAAATGCTTGTTAACTGAGCTGAACAAGCAATCATTTTTCCTATTAGTTTTTTTATATACGCGAATAATTAAATATCAATTCCGATTATAAAAAGAAGGGAAAATTAGTTGCACCACACTACTCTGGATGATTCTATGGGTATATGTTACCAATTATTTATTCAGATAAAATTTTAATGAGATCTGATCAAACTCCGCTTCCATACTTAATTCCCTATTTTCATATTCTAATTTATAACTGTACAAGATTTTGCTCCTACTTCCACTTTAACAATATCATCGACAAATTATAAATTATCATGAACATTCTGCTTTGAACTCAGCAATTTTCGTTGTAAGCTAGACTCAATTTTCTAAAGTTTCGGTTAATATTCTTAAATTGGTAAAAAGTGTATCATTTTACCCAGCAATTTCACATAATCGATTTGATTGTTTTAACTTTTTAAAAATGTCATTTTATTTTACTTTTTTCTTTTCAATCAGATTTTAACATATGATGTTGATGAAATAAATTAGTACGATTTGATCAAATTTAAAGAATAATTAAAACTTTTAAAACTTTAAAATGACATCCGATGATATTTATCAAGTTTCAGATGGAGTGTTGATGAATTTGACCAAATTAATTGTACGCAAAAGTTAATTGTATCTTACTCTATCCAGATTTTAGTTTATAAATCAATACGGGTCTTCAATTTGATAGTTAGAAACAGAATATTTCAAAATGATTTGTACGCATTACAAATTGTATGAGTCAGGACTGATAATTTATAACATGATAATATATATTATTTTGGATTGAAACGAATTATATTGAGACAGTTAGGTTTAGTCATTTGTATAAAGAATTATATATAATATATAAATAATATAAGGGAAATTGCAAGAACTTTTAGATTTTTTTTTCATGTTCTACACATGTAATTATATTTGTTTTAATTTTAATTTTTTCTTTTTTTAGTTGATATAAAATATTCATACCAATTTTATCTTTGGTATAAAAGATTCATATCAAAAATATTTTTAAAATTGTTGTATTTTGTTAAAAATATTTGGTATTAAATTTTTATACCAACAAGGTTTTTTTTAGAGAGAACAAGGTTTCTAATTAAAGCCATATTATATTGCGTGTTTTCATTTAACTAAATAGATGAATTAAATCAATTATCTAAATACTAATTAATTGGAAAAAATAATTGTTGTATCAAATATTTTAACCCAGTGATTAAATCTGTGATTCTAAAAGTCACGAAGTTCACATTCGATCTTCAATAATGTTTTTTTAAAAAAATTTAAAACAAAAACAAAAAATATTGATGTTTAAGACATGATTGAATTGGTTTTAGAATGGACCCAAAGTTTGAGTTATAAATCTTGTATTTACGACAAAAGCTCGTTATATAGACATAGGCATGGACCCGCCAATCGCAAGATTCGTTCATACTCGTTTTTCATGGTATGAGTTTAAATAAAGTAATTGAAGTATCGGTCAACTCAAATTTAAAATAAAGTGCGTAAGTCGAGCTCAAGCCGGTATAATATTAAAAGATTAAATATATAACGTAATAAAATAGTTTAGTATAAACATTAAGACTTTTTATATTGGAACATTAATTAGTAGACATGTGAGTCACGTTTGAGATTTGATTATTTTATAATGATCTGAGTTCAAATTTAATTTTTATATGATGAGTGGGTTACTAATTTTTTGTCAGGTCTTATTAATTTCGGCCTGGCTCTTCCCAACCGATAACTTTCATAATGAATAATTAATTGAGCTTTTATTATATAATTACCCATCATGAAATTAATCAATACATGTCAACATCTTTACATAAGACAAAACAATAGTGTGTGGATTGAAATCATAGATTCCACACAAGATTTGTAAATAATATACTCATCTGTATAATGTTTGTCAATAAATGGATTCACACTTTTTCTTCAACAAATTCTCATTCAATTTCACAGATGAACAGTAAATCCTCAATAATATTTGTGGGACCACTTGTTTAATTTCATTACAAGACAAAACATAGACCCGACCTATAAAGAGAAGGATACCCTTACCCCATCAATTATTTTTTAAAACGTGTGTGGTTGCTATATATACAAATCCAACCACATATCTGATTTTAAAGTCAAGTAACTTATTAACAACACTTCAAAAAGTTGTACTTAGAAGATATGGTGAGAGCACCATTTGTCGACGAAAATGGAGTTAAGAAAGGAGCTTGGAGCCAGGAAGAAGACGATAAATTAAAAGCCTACATTACAAAATATGGCCATTGGAACTGGCGTGAACTTCCCAGATTTGCTGGTAATTCTATCTATGCTTTTCTCATTCATGTCATACATTCATTTGTTGTTGTTTGAGACTAATCATTGTTCGTTGCAACGGTTATAGGGCTTCAAAGATGCGGGAAAAGTTGCAGATTGAGATGGATGAACTATCTTCGTCCCGGTGTAAAACACGGGAACTACTCCAAACAAGAAGAGGAAATGATCACAGAATTGCATGAAAAGTTCGGAAACAAGTAAGAGTTGTATTTTCACAAAGTTTTTGAGTCGTGTACATTCATAATTAGTGGTAGAGGATTGTTGTTAAATTTGAGGATCACTCATTTGTAGGAACATAGTTAATTTGTAACGTACATATTAAAGTTTTTTATCGATTCCCGATTCTTTTAAATCTCATTTCAATTAAAAAAAGTATTATGACAAATTTATTCCATTTATTGACTTTTTTCTTGTTTTGTACCTAAGCATAAGATCTAAAGCACTAACATGGTAAAATTCATCAGATGGTCGAAAATAGCAGCAAAATTACCTGGAAGAACGGACAACGAAGTAAAAAACTACTGGCATACACATCTGAAAAGGCAAACAAGAGACAATGAAAGGGAAAGCTCATCATCGGGATCCGAAGCTAAACAATGTTCATCATTTAATCAAAATGAAGATTATATGATACTTGAGGACAATTCTGCAATAGATATGCCTTGTGATTTGATATTAGAGAGCTCTCCATTATCACCAATCTCATCTTCTATTAACGTTGAATTTCCAATTTTGACGTGTGATTCTTCTGCTACAAGTTCAAACTGGAATATTCCTCAAGATACTAGTCCTAGTATCTTTGAACCATTTGAAAATTTCAGTGATGAGTTTTGGAGCCAGCCCTTTGTCCCTGAACATCATAATCAAAGCAGATTAACAAATCCACATGATGAAATTTTGTGCAGTTCTTATTTTCCAGACTATGAAGATGGTACTGATTTATTCTACCAAGTCATGAATGAACTTTCTTGATATTAATTCAGTAATAATCCATGTAACTTTTTTTTTCTCAATATGTTTTTGTGCCCTCTTTAATCAAGTCGATTAATTATGTGACATGTGTTAAGGCATAATAAACACCTCTTATAATCTATTCTTTGGTCTCAAGTGTATTTATGATGTGCGATTGCGTACTTCTTCAACATTTCCACCACTTTTCCTTGAAAGTGCAATTGAATCTTGAGAAAAAGAAAAGGAAACAATCTAAACAAACCAAGTCGTAGTAAGATTAGGTCTTATTCTTGCGGGCTTAGAGAGCTGCCTGTTACGCATGCTTCTAGCGTGCAAAGAAGTTAAATGTGTATTGCGCTAACAACCAGTCCGCGAGAAGAAATCATCCTCGCAGTTCTCATAATGATGACTATCCTTCGAGTCAACCAATGTCCCGTTCCACGACCGGGTTGTGATGATTTTGAGCTTGAGCATTCCACGACTGTAATAGGGCTTGAAGCTTTGACTTGAAAAATGTGCTCCTTCAATGGAAGCTCATGCGTGCACACAATAGCAAGATGTTTTTCCTTTTCACAGCTCCATTGCAAATCACTTGAACGACTATCCTTCTTAATCTTTCCCCTCACTGTTTTCCACGAGAATTCATCTGGATCCTTCTCCTGTTCCAACATATCAGCTCATGATTGACCACTTCCTTTTATGGTAAGGGTTTTAGAGGATGAAGCAATCTTCCTCGTGGTGCGTAGGGTGGAAACGCTGCCCTCAAACAGATTCAGTTCAATATCAATTTCCTCGTAATTTCTTGTAATTTTTGACACGTTCTTGAATCATCGAAGTATGTTGCACGATTTCTTGATGCTCATCATGTATCACTGATTTTGCGACCTCCAATGGCTGCCTGGAGGAAACAACCGGCGACACAACTAATTTAGATAAGTTGTTTTCAATGTTGCGGAAAATTCTATCAGTTGGAATCTCATCCGTTCTTTTTATTCTTTCTTCCAAGTCACGCTCTCTAGGTTTGCTACGCGTTAAAAGATCTAAATTGGGGGTTTGATCTTCCCTCCATCCCTGATAAGTTGGCAAGTATCAGAAGCAGGTTTCCTGTTACTTCTGCATTGGTAAGGATGATGTCTTACAATGCTATAAAGTTTGCAAAATGCAGGTGATTGTCATTATTCAATTCAATCCACATCACATGTCCAAATTTTTCTAATCCCACAATTTGTGGTTATTCATTAGACAAATCCACATCGACCAACACTCTAGCATAGTGACCGAAGTCCCCCTCTTGCTATTGGTTGTCCACTCGTAAGAGAACATCAAAACAACTAGTGATCTCAGCTAGGATTTGAGGGTTCTAATATTCTCACAGTAGAGAATATATTTTAATCCAGATTTGAACATCTGTAGATTTTTTAGCAACAGGATCAAAATCTTGCACCCACAGCTGAAGTTTAAAAATATCTGGTATCAGGTTGATACATCCTTTACTCCATGCGGAGTTTTTTTATTTCCAATGATCCTAACATGACATGGTAAAACCCTCTTGCCAATAGAGATAGCCTCCATTGAGTTTTGATTCCCATATGGTCATTGGTTGTGCTTTCAAATCATCCAGCTTTTCGGTGAATTGCCTTTGCCAAGAATGATGCATCTGATCAACGAGTGAACGCATAGTTTTAAGCGGCTTTCATAGACCTCCTACGACATGCGGATTGATTTGAATCCTCTTGTCACAGAGATAGTGGATGTTGTTGTCATCGGAATCGGAAGTTGGATTTTCCAACTAATTCAACGTAAGAAATATATCTCCAATCCAGGTCCATGTTTTAAAATTTTTTTCAGATTTATCTCTGTATTTGTAAGAATTGAGAACGACTTATTTTTCATTTTCGAAGAACATGACTCGAATCCAGGATCTCACCTTTTTGCTTCACTTTGGAAGAATTGTGTGACCGTTTGACAAAAATCTAGTGATTTTATTATACTTTAATATGCATGATCAATTTCTTTTAGGAAGTATGGGAGTCAAGATTTGATCATGTCTAATTTATAATTCAAATGCTATTTTAGTGTCTTATTTATTTAACTTTTGTCTACTTAGTACCTAATATATAAAATTTAAGTACGGTATTTTACGGGACAATTGAGAATCGACAATTATATGCATTATCAACAAAATACTCATTCTCTAAATGTGGCAAATGTCTTAATCTAGTAGGTTGTTAAGACATGACCGGGATCCTAGAGGTCATAGGTTCATTTCCACAAGGTAGGTGAGGTTTTCTTTGGTTATTTTTTTAGGCCCAGTGAGGTAATTTTTGTAAAAAAATACTCATTCTCCAAATGATTATATAACTTCACATTTTTGTGTTGATAGATGGATACTTATATTAAAATTAAGTAGATCATACATCAAATAAACGTATAGTTTATACATTAATTACTCTACAAGTAAGAAACTGAACTTTCAACTTTTTAACTTAATAAAGATACTATTTTTAACTTTCAACATTTACTTAATAAAGTTTGTTCCGCTAGAATAAATATTTATTAATTATTGGATAAACAACACATATATCTCGATGTTCTTACATAAATGATATATTATACTAATTTTTTGAAGAATTAGGAAAATTTTAAATTTTGAGGTACCTGGGACTCGAACCCAGGATCCCCAACTTCTTTCTCCACTTTGGAAGGAAGCTGTGGTCACTAGAACAAGTCTAGTGGTTATATATTATACTAATTAGTTCATGTATATCGATGTTCTATTATTGGGTAAACAACACATATATCTCGATGTTTTATATTGTTTTGTTTTGCATCACTCAAATCATGCAGCCGGTCTTCTCTAATTTTTACATGTCAAGGTAATTAGATAACTCTCAATAATAATAATAAGTAAAAAATTCATTTGATTTCAAAGATAATGAATATAATTTTAAATAATACACAACATGTACTCAGATGCTCAACTCATCCTAAACTACATAAATTCAGCCCCACATTTAGGCGAGATCATACAAAAAATAATAAAAATCATATGATACTTTGAAATTGGTATTTATATTACTTAAATTGGTGGCAATTCCTGCATGATTTGGTAAAAAAGATCAATACTATCTTCAAAACTTGGAAAAGTTGAGTGGTCGAGTTGCAAATTAGGTATTCTAAAGCCATATTCTTGTTGATCAGTAACAAACGGTTGGCTCCAAAAATTATCAAAATCACTTGACGAATTAACTTGACATGGACTTTCAAATGAAGTCTGGCTATCTTCTGTGGTCCAATTAGAATTCGATATACAGACTTCCGTAGCTGAATCACAACTAGCATTTGAACTATATGATGAACTTTCTAGTATTGGTGGCAATGTGGGAATATAATCTGAATTCTTTGACGGGTATTTTTCTTTCATCACGTTATTATTTGAACTTTTTTGCTTCGTCTTCTTCTTCAGATTCGTATGCCAATAATTTTTTATTTCATTATCTGTTCTTCCAGGTAACTTTTCAGCTATTATTGACCATCTGTTTTTCAGCATAAAATTTCTTGTATGTTAGGATATATTTGTGGATAAATTAAGAGTGTTTTTTCTATAAAGTAGAAGGATTAGTCGTACTTATTTCCGAATCGGTTGTGCAATTGGATGATTAAATCTTCTTCTTGTTTGGAATAGTTTCCACGTTTTACTCCGGGCCGAAGGTAATTCATCCATCTTAGTCTACAACTCTTACCACACCTCGATAATCCTGTTCCAATTCCGAACCCACTCGAATTAATCATAAGCATACTTATATATAGTGTAATAAAGGTGAGTTATAACAAAAAAATTCTATTAATGTTAGGCATAACGTACCAGCAAACTTAGGAAGAGCCCTCCAATTGGAGTGACCGAATCTCTGGACGTAGGCTCTTAAAAGATCATCTTCTTCCTGACTCCAGGCTCCTTTTCGGATTCCGTTATTATCCACAAAAGGAGCTCTCACCATGTTTAAGTTGAGAATGGTGTGCGTTGTATGCAGTGAAGCAGAGTTGTTCTTTATATGCATGAAAATGAAAACAAAAAACGTGTGAGGGGATAGTTGACTAAGAGATATGTGGTTCGAAGATGGATCCCTTGTTTTGTCTTTTATTTATGAATTGGTTTTGGCAATTAAAGTAATGGACCCCATCCATCAACACCTCATCCATCAAATTGAAGTTTCCTTGAAATGGCTCTTCAGTACTATTCTTTTTTCTATTGAAATTACCTGTCTTACTAAACAATATGAACGACGACTTGACTTCCTATTAAAACTTGTAGTCAAACCATTATCCGTGTTTTAATTACTCACACATGTTTATATTTTCATGGTCATACTCACCATTAGGTACTCGATCTAGGTAGATTCTTTGTGATTTTATCAAATACAAAGTCTCCATTACTTTGCCTCTAATCATTATTGGATCAATGATGTGAAGATTGATCCAATAGTCAGTGGCGGAGCCAGGAATTCAATCAAGGGGGGGCACAATTGTATATAAAATATTTGGTTCGATTTCGAGGAAAAAAAATATAAACATGATATTATATCAAACCTTAAATAAATACACACATTTAAAGTCTACTAAACATTATTTGAAAAAAATATGTTTACTAAACATAGAAAACTACTAAGAAAAAAGTTCGACAACAATATTTTGTTCATTTATGTCGACCTGAAACAGAATTAGCAATAGGTGGCAAATGTTTCTTCGAGATGCCAAATTTTGAAAACATTGCATAATAGTTTCGTTGTCTATGGTTTCAAAAATCTCTCTTTCAATGTAACACAATAAAGAATTAGAAAGCACGTCATCTCCCATCCGGTTTCGCAAATCAGTCTTCACAATATTCATAGCAGAAAAACATCTCTCAACCGAAGCAATTCGAATAGGTAGCACCAATACCAACTCAAGAATTCGATACATGAATGGATACCTATTGTGATAATTTTTCTCCACCATCTTTTGTGCAAGAGCTCCAATATCATGAAGATCGGTAAAAACTTTACGTAATTGCACATCATCAATAAAAAAATCAAGTTGACACTCAAGCTCCATTAACTCAACACGAGTGAAATCTTCTAAGTATAACCCAGCAAGATGAAGCAACTTCTCCTTATCAATCTTAGAAAAAGAATTTGATGGATCAAAACACATTATGCATCGAAGTAATTCTATGTTTTCCTTGGTGAAATGATTATTGAATTCCATTGCAACAAGGTCAATTACCTAGCATTTTATTAATAAATTTAATTTAGAACGTGCTTAAAAAATTTGAATAAAAACTAATATCATATGTATCAATTAAATTAAATTGAACAATATGGTAGAATGGTACCTTTAAGAAGATATCCACATGATAATAGTGCAAATTAGTCTTTCGTACTCCATCTACAAGTCGTTTAGTAGGACCCGAAAAATTAGCCTTCATATTAGGTACTTCAATATTTTGATCTTCACAAAATTTGGTAACTTTTTCAACAAATCATCCCAACCTTGTTTTCTAAATTTTTGTAATTTCATTTTCACCACACCAATCATATGAATTGCATTTGCTATATCTTAATCTTCATTTTGTAATGCCTTTGATAAAATATTTGTCATTTCCAAAATACGCATAATGAACTTTGCAACAAATACAAATTCAAATGTGTACATTTTCATAATCAAACCCTCAACAGTGTATCGAATTTTGAGATCAGAACCATCCTCGGATAATTAA
>CATIWQ010062596.1:0-34923 GCA_949673415.1 Euphorbia schlechtendalii | reverse complement strand
ATACATAGTTACGGTCAAAGTTTGACCGGTGGTCAAACTTCGCTCCGTTTGACTATTACCGAACTTTAACATTTTCTCATCATTCCTTTAATATAGTAACAATAAGCTGATGTCAAAATTTAGAAATTTTGGGGTGTTACATAGACTAATAAAAAGAAACTATAAATTGATAAACCTGAAGCATATTCATCGTAAAAATTGCACAATGTAAGAATTGTTATTTCCAATTCAATACCAAGATGCACATTAATCAACTTATGTTTATAATTGAATTAAAAGATTTTTTACTTTATCATTTATAAGTTTATTTATCATTTTTAATTTATATTGTAATATTTTTATGTCATTTATAAAGCTTTTAACAAGTCAAGTATATTATTCAATTTTTTCAAAAATAAAAAATCTAGATTACTAAAAAAAAACAAATATTTTTTTCTGTTTTTCAATTTTCTATTTAGAAAACGGAAAACTTGAAAATTTGAAAAATGAAAAGAAATGGTAAAGTAAAACAATTTTAAGAAATCAAACAGACCCTAAATTTTCAACATTTATTTGACAACGAAACACTATCATATATATTTAAAAACATTTTTTTACATGGCTTCCATGATATGGTCTTTTATGGTTCAATAACCATAAAAAACTAGACGTGTCGCAGTCTAGGCTGCTCCAGCCTACTTTAATGGATCGGGTTGGATACTCATTTTTTAAAACACCCGGTTCGAGCTCGAACCCGTCTAAGTTCGAAGATTTATGAGCCAGACTTGTTTTTACATAAATACCCAAACCCAACCCGAGTCCGGTCCGATGAATAATTTTATATATTTATTATATATTTATACATTAAATGTATAATTGTTTTAAGATTTTATATTTTATCCTATTAATTTTGTATACTTAATTACAATAAATGTTACTAAATATTAAAAATTTTAAGTAAACAATGTAATTATAGTTAAAATTTAAATATATTTTGATTTAAATTTATATTTTTCCTATTTAATTTAATAGAAAAATTTATAATAAAAAAATATTCATGGATTTAGATCAGACTTGAAAATGATCCTGTAAGCCCAACCCGAGCTCGAAGTTCTAAAATATGGATTTTAAGATCTTTAGTGTAAAAAGTTTGGTACCATATAACAATATTAGACTTTCAAAAAATTAATTTGATGATGCAATTATTTACCTTAATAATCATTTATATTAGTAAGTATATTTTTTTAATCCAATATTATCATATCCTTAATTTTGTCCCGTCGCTCAGTTATTCAGGCTGTCGATTCTATGGAGGGCAACAATTGAACTGTAAATCCTTCTTCTCTTCTCCGTCCTTTTTAATTCATTATTTGATTTTGAATTTATATAGTTCATTTTCGAAGAAAGCATTAGGATTGATTATGTGTGATGTATTTGATTTCGGCTGGTTTCAGTGATGCCTATAAGGTGTTTGACAAATTGCCAATATGATTGGGGCTGCGATTAGATACTTTTCAACGAAGCCCAAGCCAAAGATGAAACCAGTAGAGCTTAAATCGCCACCAGAACAGACTCAGACTATAACAAGGGCGATCTTTGACATTGTGAAGGAGCATGGTCCTCTTACTGTTTCAGAAACTTGGGAGAAACTCCAGGTATTTCATATTTCTTCAACCTGTGTTTAAATTTCATATTCACAAATATTTCCTTTAATTGAGTGGTTATGGTAGTGGTAGTTAATCCTTAAATTTACCTGACATCGTAATCATACCACAAAGTTTTTGGGAAAATGCATTTGAAAGGGGACTAATGGAGATTTAGATAGAATTTGACATTCTGAAAAACTGGATTGATAGTATTACCTTTAACCACAAAGGCATAAACTCAAAGGCGGCATCTTTTGCATTGTTGTTAAATGATATATCCACGTTTTTCAATGATTATTATACTTTCCATGGATTTCAAATGCCCAAATAATGCTTCATGGCCAGTTTTTAAAGTTCATTCTTTACTGCCCTACTGAGAGAGTTATAATTGGTGGACATACTTATTCCAAAGGCTATTATCACTGTTCTTCTGTGTGTTGTTAAATGTTATGTTGTTTGCTTGGCATGATTGTCTTTTTGGTTCCTGTACTTCATTGTTGGCACATCCAACCACTATACTTCGCTCGTGTGTGTGTGTATTTTTTGCAAGTTCTGAATCTTGAACGGAGGTTTTTTGGTAATGTGTTTTGTTAGAAATAGGGGATTACTCGAACGAATATGAAGTCGTGAAACACTTTCAGATTGAAACTTATTTGGCAGTTCTACTAAATATTTCAATTGGATTAAATCATATTTTTGATAAGTACTTGGAATGAGAATTTGTAGAAAAGATGAAAAATGAACCGTATCTATTTTTTGCTCAATGTCAGGTTTTTATAGCAGAAAAAACCGTCCGATGTATTTTCGGGAAATGTCAGGCTTCGAAAAGACATGACTTTTCGTGGAAAATAGCAGTTTTTTGGTCAACATGACTTTTCGGGGTTTTGACAGAAAAATTTTCTATTCGAGCTAGGGGCGCTGCTCCTTGTACCCCGCCAGGGGTTGCCACCTCCAGGAATCATAATAGAACCCAAACAAATATGCATTCCGCACTCTCCCAATCTGTTCGATGAAATATTATGATTGCATTGGTTTATAATTACAATAAATACGAACCTATTTCACATTTGTATATGATTGGAGGGTATTTTTATTTATGACTTTATCATACTGTCTATAATAACACAAGTAATATACTAGCTTCTATTTAATAGAAGAGACTTGGCATATCATTTTCACATTTTGGCATGAGTTTTATGGCGTTGATGGTGCAGGAAGTTGGATTGAGAGAATTGAAAGGGAAAAGGCATATGAAAATAGTATTGAGATGGATGAGAGAGAGGCAAAAGCTTAGGCTAATTTGCAATCATGTTGGTCCTCACAAGCAATTTCTTTATACTACTTGGTTCACTAAACCACCTGCTGCTGCTACCAACCGTTTTAACCAAACAAATGACACATCATCACCCAAGTTGCCTTGACATTGTTCATTTTCTACCATCTTTTCTGTGCTTGTTTCTCATATGTTTCTTTTCTTTCTATCTAAGGAACTACTTGAATATTACAGACTGCATCTGAAATTGAAATGTTTGGTTTCTGTATTATGAGTTATTGCTTGATACCTGAATTCAGTATCGACTTAATTCTACTTTTCAATGAAATTTTTTAATCATTGTTTCGGTTGCTTGGACCTTTTCGGCGTAAAAATTCAGAACTGTATGAGAATTGGAGAAGTTATGTATCTTTTTTTATGAATTTGTCAATTAAAAGAATAATAACTGTTAAGAAAGTAGAGACATAAATAAAAATAATCAATAAACTCATCTTTTTTTTATTTAAAGGAATGTGAAGGAGCCAAATTCATCACTCATCTTATTTTGTTTGGTCCAAAAAGTGATCGACTTCAACCAATTGAATTTTTTTTGTAAATTAATTTCCAAAAGTTGTTAAATACATATATACGGAAAATGAGGATATTGATTTCGAAATATTTTTTCGTAAATATTAAAAAGCTCATATTTTTTCTTATTATGCATTTTTATTGTTTATGTCACAAATTTGATCATGGGGAAATTATTTTATCAAGTAACAATACACTGATCATTTGATTATTTTTTTTATAATTTTACCAACAAAATCATCCTTTAATTTCAAAGTTGCTTGACAATGAAATCTTTGCACAATTATTTATTTTTAAATAATATCGTAATTATCTATTTTACACAAACTCTTCTACTGAGAAAAACATAAATACACGTTTCTCTTTCCTATTTTGAATTGTTTGTATATTAATTTGCATTTATCTCGCATACCATGTATTTTTTGATTGTTTTTTCTTTTCGAAACTATATCCTATAACTTATTTTTCTGAATTTTGTTTCACTAGGTCAATTTCCAAAGAAAATGTATATGAATATTACAAGTATAGTGACATATATAATGTTATAATCGTGGTATAGTTATAGGCACAATAATATAGGTACTAACTTATGACATACCTATGGTATAGATATCATATAATTATGGTGCAAAGGTAAAATGAATTGTTGCCAGTGTCTGGTCACATTAGTTTTGTTATTTTGGGCTCATTGAGGCCTAGCAAATGTATACGACCCATTATGAACCTCTCCAAATGGCGGGAAAATCACCAAGAGAAATCGCTATTGCCCTAGAAAAATGGCCGGTCAAATTGCTCGCTCGCTTGCGCAGCTGAATTAACCGCTTCTCTTTGATCCTCACCGTAGACTGATGGCGGACGATAAGGAGAAGGAGACCGAGAAGGGTGCCGAGACAGAGCAAGGGGAAAAAGTTGTGCCGGAGGCGGATGAGCTGCCTAAGGCTATCGTGCGCCGTGTGGTGAAGGATAAGCTCTCCGATTGCTCCGTCGATGGGGATCTTATCGTCCACAAAGACGCTCTCATCGCTTTCTCTGAAAGCGCGCGAATCTTCATTCACTACCTCTCCGCTACGTAAGAAAATGTCTTCTTTTCACTTTTCATTTCAATTTTATTTCCCCCAAATTTTGATTTGGCAAAATTCTTTGCAGTGCTAATGACATATGCAAGGAATCAAAGAGGCAAACCATTAATGCAGATGATGTTTTGAAGGCTCTCGAAGAAATTGAGTTTTCTGAGTTTGTTGGGCCTCTCAAAGCTTCCCTTACTGGTAAATTGCTGTTTTAGGGATTTCTTCGTCACTGAACATGGAAATAAAAATCTGAAAAAGGAGAACTGTGTTGATGAACTGGTCATTTATAATTTAACGGGTGTGGTGTAGATGTATAAGCTCTGCTTGTGCTTCTGAAAGACTGAAAAATCCAACCTTTTATGTTCTCCAATGACAAGATCTAGTATATAACAAAGAAAATTATTTGTGTGAAACCATAGTAGTCAAGGCGCTGAGGTGCAAGGCCGCGCCTTGAGCTTTTTGGCAGCCTAGGCGCGCCTTGGGGCGCTCTAGGTGCAAAAAATAGCCTAAAACTCCTAAAAGCACAAAGGCTCGCCCGAGAGCCTAGGCGCGCCTTTGACTACTATGTGTGAAACGAGATACCTTTTTGGTGTCTCCATGTGTTGGTTACCCATTTTGCTGAAATACTGCTATAGGTGAAGTATGATGATAAGACTTTAAAGCAATTGAGTAGAACCATTGACCTATTACTTTTTCTTCTTCTTTGCCAATTTAGTATCATCTCCTGCTTTAAGTCTATTTGGTTGTTTAACTGCATGGTCACACCTTAATGTTTGACAATGTCATTTTTATTCCATTTTTCTTTGCCATTTGTACAGTTATATTAGAAAGTGTACGTTTGGTTGGCGGAATGACTATTCTGTGTAATAGGAGAAAAACAAATGAAAAATGTTAGAGTATTTGCTTAGAATCTGTAAACGGACGGAATAGCTATTCCTAGGTACTATAGGGTTCATGAAATAGCCAATCCTCTCGAGGAGGAATAGCTATTCCATGAATCCTCTAGTATCTAGTAACAGCTATCCTGTCCGGTGACAATTTCAAGACAAATGCTCAACCATTTGTAACCTTTTTGCATTCATTTTTTCTTCCTGTCAACCAAACGAGCCCAAAGTGTTTCTTCCAAAATAAAATTGAAGGTTTTGTCTTGCTTTAGACCATGTAGGTTGGTACTCGAAGCCAATCTAGGACTTCATGCTTACCATCTTTCTTAGAATCATTTCTATATGTCTCTTCTAGTCATTTGTGCAGGTAGAGTAAGAAATGATTCTAGTAGGTTTTGCCTTGCTTTAATCCGTATAGGACCATTGTAGTTATCCAATCAAAAACTTCCGACTTGATGTCATCTATATGCTTTGTGTGTATATGTACCACCAACTGAAGGTGCTACCTCCTTCATTATTTCTCTTCATTCATATCAGTTCGTTGTTTCTAGAATTTTTAATCCATTTACTATCTTTAACATTTCAAAGTGTTCCTAGATTTGCTCCTTCATGATTTTTTTTGGCAAAAAATGAGCTGCCATTTGCATCAGAATATGTTAGATACTCTATGCTTTTTGTTTCTGGTGTAGATGTTTTAAGTGATGCCTATTAGTTATATTAGTGTCAATCTTGCTTTTCCTACTTTATTTAGCTACACTGTCCCAGGTTTTTCTATATGTTGTAAGAAATTATTGTTCTAGCAATTTAGCTAGTTCGTTTTTTCAGCTTTCGAGCACAACCCATGAATAATTTTATTTTTTGACCAACAGTGATCCTTAGGTTCTTATCGTTGATATATCGGTACCTCGTTGAGATTCTGAGAAAAGACCGTCTATATTTGCTACATGTGCAGAGTTTAAGCGGAAAAATTCTATAAAAAAGGCAGGAGCATCAGAGGCAAAAGATGTTAAAAAGAAGAGGAAAGTAGAACAAGGGACACCAAACAAAGATGGAGGTAAAAGCAAACAAAAGAAGAAAGACTAATTTGAAAAACAAGGATGTTCATATGACATTAGAGCAACAACATAGGAACGTATCTGTTTAAACTTTGATACGAAGATAGCTTTAAAATTGCAATGCCATAAGAATGCTATTTTGGATTCTGAAACTGGTTTTGTTCCATGCTCATATAAATGCATGTAAAATTATTTTGTTAAGTTAAAAAGTGCTTAGTTGTTTCTCTTTTTCAACTTCATGTTGCTATCTTCTGTATTAAATTGACAATAGTTTTGTTTCTCTACACATAATGAAACATCGTAACTGTCAATCGCTTCTGTTGAGTTCATGGTGTATGTTTTGAAAGTTTGATATTTGCAGGCTCACTCTAGAATATTACTTTGGATGCCTCGCCTGCTTTCCATGGGAAAGGAAAGGGCACCAGATTCTTCATTTAATTAAGTCAATACATGAAAAGCAATTCATTGTCTTGTTACAACATAGAGGGCCTCATGAGTAACGTTGAGTTTCAATTGAAATAAACTTCACAGCAGTGTATACTGAATTGCAACCCACTGGGAGAAAATGAAAATGTTCCAAGTGAAATTCAAAATATATGGCAAACCTTTTCAGCTTGATGTTATTGGAATCCATGCCCTTTAACTCAAGAATATATTCAAAGATTCCAAATTGGTTTCGGTGCACCAAACCACAGTTATTATTTAGGTCCAGTAACAGATTGCACTAATTAAAGCACAATACAGTTACGTTGTAGTGCTACACCATTATATTTCTTTCAAATCTTTCTCTCTCCACAAGTCATGGAAGTCAGGAAAGAAGTAAGAAACAAAGTGAGAAGAGGAAATTGAGAATGTCATTTGAGTTGAAATCATCTCAGGCTGACAGTTATGATCTCCAAGCATTGCTGCTCTAGCAGAAATCGTCCTTTAATTCCGGACTTGAGGATTGGAAACAACCCTTGAGTTGTAAAGACTCAAATGCTGTCTCTTTGCCTGGATTGGGCTTTTGAGTAAGCTTAAGAATCTGATGTTGGCTTGTGATGATCTCAGCAGCAGAAATTTGCAGACAACACTGGGATGAAGATTATCATCTTATGACCATATAAAATAAGTGCACCCCAAAAAAATGAAGCCATAGTTATTTCAGACTTCAAAGTTGTCCAACCTAAAAGAATTAATGGGGCAAACAACCAATGGAACTAATAGCCATGACACCATTTATAATTAGTAGTTGAACATACAAACAAAGCTCGAAGCTACTCTATTTTAATGTTTTCATCATAATCAAACAAGAAACAAACAAACAAAAAAGAGAGTGCAATGCACATTTCCCTTTATGATCACAAAAAAATACTAATAGGGGCGATACCTACGCCCATTGCTTCCATCGCCGCGTTGTCTATCCCTGCTGCTGCTGCTATTATCTCTGCCAAAGCTGCTTCTGCTACCACTCCCATGCTTGCTGTTATTCCTGTGATGTATGGGCGGGGTGTGTGGTTGTACTCCTGGCTGTTGCCTACAAGTATAACATCACAAATACAGTGCTCAATATCAAGGTGCGCCTATCACAAGTTTCTAACTAAAAATCGCTTCTACAACTTTCCTTCTTCGGCTCTATTTTCACTACCGCAGGTGTATTTATCATTCAATTTCCATCACATCTGCTGTCTTAAAATGCTCCGCTTACAAATTTTTCACATCATATTTTGGCATTGACAAGATTTTGACCCTGAATAATACTACTCCATCTAGATATATATGAATTTTTGGCCATTTTGTTGTATCTAGATTAATATGACTTTTCCAACTTCCAAGGTATTTTTTGTTCAATTATTCTAGTCCTACCGTTGTTAATTCATATAGCTTTCAAGATAAATACAAATCATCATATTAATTGCATTACTCAATCAAAGGATAATTAGTAACACATTAGTTTATAGTTTTATTAAAACCCGTGAATTAGTTGAAAAGTCATATATATCTAGATGGAGGGAGTAATTAATTAGGGTGCAATCCCAAACTGGCCCTAACAGGCTCTAAAATGCAAAAAAAAATATGTATCATCAATACATCATTCTATAGCTCCTCTAAAAAACTTTCAAATGATTAAACATACTGTGTCAACCAAAATCTAAAATGGTATCTACAGAACCATGTGAACAGGAAAAAATATAGGATGATTCTTGTTCATCAACCAAATGGAAACTCGTAAGAGAATGAGTATTTTCGAGTTCTTTGATAACTTGAAACTTAATACATGGGTTGAGCAAGCAGTCGCTGGACATAGGCATCGCAAACAATAATAAGACAAATAAGATCGCTGCCAAGTCCCAGCCATTAATTGTAAGAAGAATAGATAAAGACAAATATTTGAACAAAAGATATATAATGCTTACAGGACATAGCCAATCCGCCCATCAGGTAGAAGCATTGGCATCATTGCCATCCCTGATGGAGTTGGTCCCCTTCCATAAATCACTGGCTGTCAAAGATTATGTTACCACATAATCAGTTAGAATAAAAAAATAGAGTAAAAATACCCCAAGTATTAATAAAAGGCTATATTACCCTAGCATCCTACCAAGAGATTTTAGCAAAAGCCTGAATCGTAGAACAGTGTCACTAGAACTTTTAGTGCACTATGCATTGATCAGAAGGGCAATAAACAAATGAGGGTGAGCAAAACAAGTTCCGAGCATGTCAGTAAACGTTAAAACTAACAAGGATCTTCATATCAAGATGTCTTAAAAACAAATGAACAAAACTTGGACCTGAATTGGCTTGTAGACCATCACCAAATAGACAATTGACATCAGGTTTTAGACTTAAGATTTCATCGTACACTCAATCCTGTTCCTAGCATGTCAGCAAAACTAACAAGGAATTTCATATCAAGAAGTCCCAAGAACAAATGGACTTAATTAGACCATGTAAATGGCTAGTAGACTATTACCAGATACACAGTTGGCTGACTAGTTAATAATGCTCATAAGATTGTAGACTCAAATGAAAGGACACAAATTCTCACCTGTGCAAAGCCTGCAGCACCAAATCCAGATCCAACAGAACCATAAGCTCCTCCAACCAAGCCATAACCAGCACTAGGTGGGTAACTTGGTAGTAGGCCCGACTGCAAATTAGACACTCCAACGGACTTCTGATCTGCCTGAGGTTTTGCAAGAGAACATTCCAAAACTTGGCCTACAAAATCAGAAGACAGTTTAAGTACATCTAAGGGCCAGTTTGGGACAGCTTTCCCAGATCCAAAGGGTTGTTGTCCTAGGAGAAGCATGTGAGAGAAACTTTTTTGGGAAAGCAGATTTTGGGTCTACGGGAAAGCAATCTCAGTCGACTGATACATAATAGATTTAAAAAACCAATGATCACCTTCTAGCTCATATTTTTCAGCATTCTTCAATGCTTTCATGGCACTAGACCTATCTGAAAAATGAACAAAACCGATTCTATTCTTCTCCTGTCCAGACTTGGCAGGTGGCAAAACTACTTTAGTAATCTTCCCATGATGTTCAAATAGCTTCCTCAATTGATCTTGAGAAACATCTTTTGGTAAATTCTTCACATAAATTGCTTTCACCTGTGCAAGACAGCCTGAAGTGAGATACAAACATTTCAAAGTCTAAGCAGTCAAATCTTCCCAATTTAAAAAAAACCACTAGAACATAGATATAGTTTAACAAAACTCAGAGAATTGGAAATCAAAATGAAATTATAAATGGGTTTATTATCACCAATTAAAAAAATCCGACATAATTTGATCAATAAAACTGGAATATAGCTCTGAACAACATTTCCACTGACCCAATACTCTACTGCACCATTGACTCCCAACCAGCACCTCAATAATTAAAGCTATAACAATATTATTTTCATAAGCAGTTATATTTGTTCATTCCATAACATCATGAATTGATATCCATTTAGAACACTGGATTTTAACCATTTGAATTTATAATTCACAATTTATATAACATAAGCAAGCCTTAATACAAACTATTCATCAGCCATTACTGAAAGACGAAAAAAAGCCAAGAATTCTGGGTACGCCACTAGAGAGAATGAAGGGAAATTGCTTCGTATAGTGGTGAGAATAACCCGTGAAGGTCTAGCCACATGTTATACATATTACATACAAACAATAGAGATTTTTTTTTCCGAAACCTGTCTTTCAAGACCGCACTCTGTAGAACCACTTCCTGATACAGCTAATTAACAAGTAAAGATACTTTTTTAATACCTGTGAAGAAGCTGAAGAATCACCAGTCTTTGAATCAGCCCAGCTGACTGTAGGAGCATTATCACCGAGCTTAAATTTTGGATTCATCATTTTCTGCCTTGAATACTCAGCACATGCATTGTTATAGTAGTCAATGAAAGCAAAGCCCCTATTATTGTTTGTCTTCGTATCCTATGGCCAAATGTCACAGAAAACAAGAATGACATGAACTCTGAAGTACAGAAATAGAAAATCAAAATGCTAGTGCTGCAGAAAATAATGATAAAGATCATCTACTAGAGTATAGCTATAACAGACATACTAACCATGACCAATTGCACGGTAGTGATCCCAGGCCCAACCTCTGTCACAACCTTCCTCAGATCTTCCTCTTTCCAACTCTTAGGAATATTACCAAGGAATAACCGATTCTTTGCTTGGGATGTTGAACATTTAATTCTTTTTCCCTGAGAAAGATATTAATATAGTAGAATTAAGCAATAAAATGAGAAAATAATCGACAGAAACCAACTTCCAAGAACAATTACATCAACAGTAACGATATGGTATAATAACAATAATGTAATAAAGAACTGATGAGAAGAAGCTCCTAAACCTGCTCAGGCATAACTATTAACATTTTCTACTTCACATAATTCACATAACTTCATCAACAGATATTCATAAGAAGAATACGCACCATGAATTCAGTATTATTTAATTTATCAATGGCTTCCGAAGCCAAATCCACACTTCTATAGGTCACAAATGCAAAGCCCTTGTTTTCTTTTGAATCCTTGCCTTTCATTAGTCGAACCTGATATCATCATAGAAATTGCCGCAACGTTCACTTTCACAAAAAATAAAATACATAAATTGATAAGAAACTTACCTCTGTGACTTCTCCAACAGACTCACAAAAACCTCTCAACTCATCCTCAGATGCATCGAGAGGAATACCACCAACATATACTTCAGAACCGTGAGGAGGTCGAGAAAGAAGCTCAGCTTGTATCCTACTTTCATGCACATCTTCGACCTTTGTGTTTGTGTCATCATGCATTCTGCTTCTGTGGGCTCTAGATTCATCAGAACTGTTACCATTATCCTCTTCCTCCTCTTCTTCTTCCACCTCTATGACTTCCTCCTCCTCTTCTATTTCCTCTTCCTCCTCTATTTCTTCATACTCAACCTCTTCATCCATCACCTCCTCAGGATCCTCATCTTCATCTAGATCTACCTTCTCGTTGGATTCAATGGAGTTTTCAGGTTCAAATTCAGTGGCTGCTGACGCATTCCCCTTAGCCCTTGGCATCTTATGTATTTACGTATACAAGCTTGCAATGAAACTGTGAAGAAGGCACAGAGGCCAGAAGAATTCGTGGGTAGAAGTATATACATATCGAAAGGAGGAAAAAACAAAGGCCAAAAGGAGTTGTATGAATTTCAAATAGAACTCGTGTGATGAGACATGATCAAGGAGGTTGTAATGTGAAAGTCTTCCAAGGAATAATGATAAAATTAGTAATAATACCAATAGAAATAGGTTAAAGAGATCTTGATGACATTAATGAGGTTTATGATGGCGGTGCAAAAATATCAAGAAACGGAACTTCTTGAAATCAGAACACATCCTATGTCGAAAAAAGAGAGCCAAGTTTAAGCATTAATTAGCTTCTTCACGGGGCATATATAACCCCATAATAAAAGAAGGTTTGGCCAACATTATAGAATTAAGAAACTAGATTAAAGGTAGTTGAGCAATATAAGGCATCAATCATAATGCTTGCTTCAAGCATAACTAGAAAAGTTACAACAAAAAAGAAGTTTCTCTGACTAATATTATGAGTCACAAGGATTTGGTGCAACAAAAAGGAGAACAAGGCCATTATATGATCCAATCTCACAAAAAATAAATGAGTTCCAGGCAAACGTACCAATCTGTGCACCTTCCTGCGATAAATTGACAATAAATACTGAGACAGGAAGAACAATATATCCTACTATACGAAGTATTAAAATTTTGCAGCAACCCAAAATTAGTGTAGCTCCAAAACTAAAAAGAATTTTTAATGAATCGGATTGAAAGGATTCCAGAAACAAATATTTTGAATTTTATTCTACTTCGAAGCAATAAATACGAAACAAGTTAAAAAGAATCTCAAGTCAAAATAATATCATAAGAAAAGCAACTAGCTTAAACAACAGTAAGATGCAGCCGAAAACATTAGCAAATAATTGCATGAGGAATAAAAGATCAGCGTGTGATAACATATTTATGTTTAACTCCTTATAATAGACTAATACACGCCAAAGGATATCCTGATTTGATTCGATATACCATGCATTTTTCTCTCTTTAAATTGAGTTGAAGCAAACTGCTAAGCTTACTACAGCACAGATATACATGAATTCAAAGATGCTAAAGAACTTCTACATTAATAGTCCAACCTTGAAGGTTTAGTGATCAGAACCACTGACACAAAAAGAAGTAAAACATGAAATGAATCCCCAAATCTAACAGCAATTCACAAATCACCACAGTATTATGAATTTGACTTCAATAAGTCAAAGTTTCTCTGAAAAATCAAGCGCAAAGGTTTACTTCAGCTCGCCCATGGTGGATTTATAGCCTCGAGCTTCAGGATAAAATCTACGATAAATCTAAGGCAACAACTAGATCAGCAAAAGGAAAAGCAAAATCCAAGGACAGGCGAAGTATATATTAAATCCTTATATGTTTCATTACAAATAGGAATCAAAGCGACGCGGAAAGGTAATGAAATGCAGATTGAATAAAAATGTAACGGAAAAAAATATAACAGAAAACGGAAAAATGCAGCAAGAGCAGAAGAAGAAGGAAGATAGCTAATGGAGAAGGAGAAAGGTACCTGAAGAGAAGCAACACGGCAAAGGAAAAGGATGAGAAAGGCGAAGAAGATAAGAAGCGGGGCTTTGAGGTTTGCAAAGAGAAATAGAGAAGAAGCAAAACAACCCTAAGCCCTCGCACGGTTCTTCGGATTCACTACACCAATTGGAATTGGAGATTCCACGATTTTGATTTAAGTGTGTAATTAATATTACCAATAAATAAATTATTTATAGTTAGATAACTTTTTTTACAGATTAGATACTTTTATTTGGGACGAAGACTTACAAGTAGCTTCATTTATTTTAACAGTATCAAAATAAAATTATATTTAAAAATTCATAAGAAGCTCATTTTTTGTATAGATTTTTTTAATCATTCTTTTCAATAGTAGATATTTAAATAAAGAAATATAGAATTCTCTTGTAAGTTTATGAATTCCAAAATGTAATTAGGTTTGCAAGAGGAGCAATTATAGAGTACACATGGTAACTTTAATTAAAAAATATTGTATATTATATAATTAGGATGCTTGATTTGACTTTATTAGCAATTAGATTCATCAACTATAATTATACCCAACTTCCACTCGCTGAATTTAGTCAGTTCTACAAAATATAATGATATGTTAAAAAAGTTTTAGGAGTTGAATTGATGTATGAAGTTTTTAATCATCTCAGACATATTTTATTCTAGTTATAGTTAAAAGTTAGTAAAACTTATTATTGACTGACTTTCTTGCAAAAAAAAATTCTATTGGGCCGTTAATTGCACATTGTTAGTTTTCTAAATTCTATTCGGTCGTTAATTGTACATTGTTAGTATATCTAATGTCCCGTCCTAGTTTGATAGAGTATCTCAAAATTTGATATCTGGAATTATGAAACTCATTTTTTATAAATTGCTTAGATGTTATTTCAACAAAAGTGTGAATAGATTTTTTGGAACAATACCCTTTTTGCTTTGCATTGGTATTCCAAACAGACAAAAAAAATTAAAAAAAAAAAAGGCAACAAGTTGGTCCAAGTAGAATACGGTGACAAGTTGGCACACCTACTTGACATACTTGAAATTCAATTGGTTTAGACGATTTGTAAATTCCACTGTAAAATTTGGCAAAAAGATCCATTCTCATTGTTGTTACCGAATATGCCCTCATTTTGGATGCGACAAATCATTGGATAAAAAAAACCCAGGTCTCTGACACATCCATCAGAGTTGAATATTTCAAATATGATTCTAATAACATATGAAATTAAAGGCATCGAATTCAATAACCACTATAACAAAAGGAACCTTATTTTCAGATTTTGTCATATCGATCAACAGATCAATAACTTGGATCAAGCTTTTCCTTGTTACATGAACATAAAAAGAAATGCTTCGTTGAGATACAATGAGGCAAAACATAAGACCGACACATTCACAGAAAAAAGTAAAAGCAAACAAAACATCAACTGTTTCTAACTGAACTGAAGAATTGATTTAGAATTTTAGAATCCTTAAATGGAAACAGAAATGGAACAAGTACCCTTGGAAGCAACTATAAATCACAATTCACCCCTATCGTTTTTAAATAGGAAGAAGGACCGGGTGATTTTTTAATGCCTACATCTTTTCTCCGTATAATCTTTGGAGGATGGGATTATCCGAGAAGCCAAACAAAACTCATTGATTTTGGGAACCCACTTAGTTATAATCGTAAAAACTCCAAAGTTTCGAATCTTGATAGCTGACGCCATTATTTGGCAATTGTAATCCAACTTAAGGACTCCTGACAAATGTGTGAGATTAGAATTTCTCTATATTGACCGTGATTCGGCTTTTTCTAGGGGGTCGTTTATTTCATGTATTCCATCACACTCTGGGTGATGTCTTCGAGGAACGAAACAAAACCCATGACACTTGTGAAGCCGTTGCCATCAACATCTTGTTCCTCAATTAGGTAATTCTCAAAAGCAGAGGCATCATCATGCCCTCCCCGAATGAAAATCAACTTCGGAGTTATACTCCTTTCTTGCTTCAATTTGTTTATTGTAGTTCTTAACAAACCTGGGAAAAGAGCATTCAGACAATGTTAAGGAAAAAAAGATGCATTTTTATGCTAGTGATGAAAGATAAAGACAACTTACAATCCTGGGGTGGAGGAAATGGAAGTGCAGGATCTGCGGTGGACGAGTAGAAGACAATCAGAGTCGTAAATGCATCCAGGAAAAATATAGGACTTCCACTAGTAATTAGAGCAGCACGGCTCAAAGAATGACGAGGATAGGCTTGTTTATCTGGTGTTGAGTATGATGTCAGTACTGGATATATAGCGCGATGAAGGGAACTTGGTTCTAGTGCACTGCAGTTTCCACACAAAAAATTGTGGTTATATAATACTACTATTAAAGTTCATAAGAGCCTCAAATTTCAAATATATAACAACAATTGATCAAAGAAGCTAGTAATACAGGTTAAATGTCAGCTTAAAATAAAAAAGAATGATAAAATCGGGAAGCAAATTAATACTATCGGGAAGCAAATTAATACTATCTGTTCTTATATGGTGGTGGGGTGGGGGGTTATGGATATCATGAGCCAAAATGTTTTCAGCAGTTCATTGAATCGAATAGTGTATGAGCAAGACAATATGATAAAAGATTTCAATAAACAAATATTTCAACAACCTGCCAAAAATTATTGATGGAATAGTAATCAGATAGCAGATTCCAACTCAGAGACCAGCTTTTACTTTTACTAATGTATTGCAAAGAACACCAACCAACCCACCAACCCCCTAGGAAGATAACTTCCCTCTCCACAATGGAGCCTCTGCTAAAGCAGAAATTTTCAGGCCAAACTTGCATACCTTCCCTTCCCCCCTCTGCCGAACAAGCTAATTTGAACAAAACAAAGACCAAACCATTACATTCTAGCAGCCAGCTCAGTAAAAACAACTAACTTCTCTCTCATCCTTCTAAGGCAAGGATTTCTTCTTCCTGGAATAAACTAATAATGTTCTAGGCTCACCGGAGTGTGAGTCCAACAATTTATGGCCCAACTGAATCTCCATCAGTTATCCAGCACATACTGCAAAAAATATGATGCTCATTACACTATTTATTTCTTCTTTTTTACTATTGGGGTTTATTGTCCTTCCGTTGGTAAAAAAGAAAGTTTGGAGCACCTGAAACGATTTTTAAGAGGAAAAGCAGCAGAGAAGTTCCAGTTTCCATCAACTCCTCTTAATAAATTTTCAGTGTCAGAATTGCAAATCAGTCCACCCATTTCAATTAAACACTGACTGTTCAAATTCAAACATTGAATAAAACATCACATATACCTGAAAAGGCATTGGAGGTAGATTCTGTAATCAGGGTGAACGCCTTCTTCATGAAAGCGGAGAAGAGGATTCCTAAGCAACGCAAAAACTAAACGTGGCAAGGACTGAAGTTGTGGGCATTGTGAGAATGCAACATCAACCTGAACAGTTACTGAATTGGCATTCTTAATCTGAACAAGTTTATAGGCATCATTGTACTGAGCAGTGAGGATTACAAGCCAATCATGGAGCAACATCCTTCCCTCTCGAACCCCTTGCTCCAAAGAAGCTAATATAACCTACAAATTAAACAAAATTACAACCAAAGTACACTGAGACAATGGAAACAAAGCCATCTTTGTATTGTCCTTAATTTTTATAGCTACAAACTGCACACAAATTCTTTTTTTGAGATGCTCCAAATTATTTTCAGTTGAAAATATTCAAAATTCTGTGTACTTGTATCCAAGTTTTTCATTGGCAAGTCATCCTCGTAACTCGTAAGGCCAAGTTGTGCATGCCATTGTAATTATTGACCCACCTCAATTTCAAGAAAATTGAATTTATCATGAACAGCATGTGTACAAGAACTACAAACTCATTCAGGCATTACGAGTTATCACATGCAAAATATTATTAGGACACTTGTTTTACAGGTACAGAGCAATCATATGTCCTCTTACTTAACAAGGAGCGATGATCTTAGAAATATATTAAACAAGGAAACCACAAGCTAAAAGAAGAATAGGCAGGCATAAAGAATTTTCATTCATATGCTCCCAATTTATTCATGATTGCACGTTGCATGAAACAAAATATCCCATGATTTATGAATAGCAGAAGAGGATCCTTAACATCATTCTTCAATGAAGAGACAGGATAGCTCACCTTGTGAATAAGCACTGACAGAACAACTTCTGAATCTACACTGTCATAAATTTCATGAATATTCCGTGCAGCTCCAAACTGCAAAGTCCGAATTCTCAAACGCCGTTTAAGGGAATACTTGGCTCTGCACAAGTATACAAAAAATAAAAGATCAGCCCCAACCTACTGCAGGCAGTATAAGGCAAATGTAATGCACAAAATGGCTCACAAGTAAACGTAAACCAAGCAGGCCCCTAACAACTATCACATACATGATGCACTCCATGATCATTTCTTTTAATGTGAAATAGTCAATGCAATTATGTCATACCCACATGCTGAAACCAACGGAGAACTAGGCCGAGTCTCCTCAGGGGGCACAACTACTGTATACTGAAATGCAATTTGTAGTACAGGTTGTTCTGATGAATACCTGCAAACAAATCAAAGCAACACTTCTGATGTAATAATTTGTAACTGCATTGAAAAGAAGCTCAAATTTAAGCGCAAACCAGTAACTAAGCAAAGAAGCTAAAATAATTGCGCAATAACATTTCCCGTTTCCGTGTTGGAAACCTGAAATTATGTTACATTTGGCGTTTTCAGCGTGCTTTTCCGCAAAACGGAAACAATTCCGTTCACGTTTGCATGCTAACTAGGCATAAAACAGTACTAAGTGTGCTAATACCGAAGGCATTACATCTATCCCATGCATGCTCTACAGAGAAAAACTCTAATTCAGTGAAACTTTTTGCATACCTTTCAAGCATTCTTGCTCACATTTTCTGAAATTGTATTGTGGCACACACAACACACGTGCATACAGGAAAGACATAAACCTTAATATGCCTTTTTTGGATCTTTTAGAAATGTAAACGCAAGGAATATTTTCACCTCAGTCACACATTATAAAAATCTTGTTCAATAAGTGGTTTTACCACTCACCAACAGATGGTTAGCTGAAAAGGTGGTTAACTGACATAGCCAGTCAGTAATGTGATACGCATTTGACAATTAATTTTTGAGCCTACAAATGAAAAGGTTACAATGATGAAATTTATATAATTCGAATAAAAGGAATTCATATTGTATATCTGAACCAATAATCTTTGATTTATATCCCGTTTATCTCATGTGTATCTAGCAAAAAAAGTTGTAACTTGCAAATACAAATAAAGTTGCAGCATTGTGTTTTGAGATAAAGTGATTAGCTAAAAAGTGCTGGAAGTGGAAACAAAGTATTCAAACTTTCAGTGACTTATGCATACCTGGAAAATCCATCTGTACTCGCAAAATCAAAGTCGTAAGCATATGTTGCATAAGAATCACAACAAATAATGTGCTGAACATTTTCGTACTGAGGATCTGGGAAGAAATGACCATACTGCAATAGAAAAAATCCTCAAAGAATGAAAAAAAAAAAGGTAAAGAAAGTATAACTTTCCAAAATATTGGGTAAAATGACTGCAACTCACAGAATGACCCGGCTTAAATTCAGAAGATGTTCTCAATCGAAGAATACAACCAAAAGCATATGGTCTACTTAACATCCGATATCTGAACAAGACAACAAATAAATTACACCTGGCTGATTTAGATAATAAATTCAAGTTACAAATGTGCATTCATTCTAGATATCACTTGTATGTATCAAAAGTAAAAACAAAAAATGTAAAGCATGCTTACATAAGAATATAATGATATTTTCTCACTAATGAGCTTAAACAGGAATGGCACTATGAACAGAAAATACCATATAATTATGTACTTACATGTCCTGTGGAAGGGTAGAATCGTCAGTGTTTGAATAGAGAAACAGTGAGCCTCCGCTCTCAATACTGAGAAATTTAAGGGATGCTAAATCTGTGTACTCGTTTGTAACAGCAAATATATCCACACAAACTCCTGCTTGAACAGCGACAGCAGCCTGTAAAACTTGAGTTAATGCATGCAATCCTAAAACATGGTCACTTAATTTACAAAAAGAGCCAAAACCACTATACCAGATCCTTGTAGAATGGTGTCTGCTCTGGAAGTAAGGCTCTATCTGCATCCTCACCTTTACTAGCATATTGTTCACCATACCTCCTAGTGTCCAGCTGCCCAGCTCCATAATCAGGAGGACCTGATATGAAGGCAAACACTCTAGCTGCAAATAAATCCAATTAGGCAGTAAATTCGTTACATCTTCAGACAATAAGAAATAATAAAAATGCAAGAAATAATAAGAAATAGGAAATTGTTATTTCAATCTAACTTCTAAGCAATACAAATGCAATGTAAAATTAAGATCTGAACACAAACCTAAAGCAAAAATGTTTCCATACTCTGATCCTAAGTACTTAAATAAGGCTTCCATTGCTACACCAAAACCTCGTCCACCCATAAGAACACCATCTATTCCTTGACCTGCACCTGTGGTCCTTTCCCATGAAGTTGTTGGTCTAAGTGTGTCAAGTGCAGCTGTGATTTTGTCCTTACAGGTCTCAACCTGTCACAGAGCATGATGTATAGGTAAAAAATAAATAGATTGCCAAATCTTGAACAAGGCTAGGAAACAATTTATATCAGAACAAAGAAAAAAGATATAACTCAATGCATTCTGGCAAATATCGATTTGGCAATATAAGCTCAACAATAGCAATCACATAATTAATAAACGAATACATGAATCCTGAATAAATACACAACGTACAGGAGCCAAGAATTCTAACAAAGGCATGGCATCTTCAAGCTCAACTGGAAGACTGCCCTCTGTATCAGGAGGAATAAACACATTCTTTACTATTGGAATAGGCCCTTGAACATCATATAACCCTATTTTGTGGCTGAAAGTTGCAAGACCAAACAAAGCACCGGGCGGAAGAGCTTAAATAGAAGTGAAAGGAGAAGTTAATACAGAGTAGAGGATGAGTGCTGTCCAAACAAATAGAGATCCCTAATCAAATGGAGGGGAATAATTAACCTTCCAAAGCAGCTTGCAGTGCACTTTTAGTAAGCTCCAAAAATTCTTCTGAAGCTGCAGTTAATTTCAGGAAATACATGAACTAGTAATCTCTCAGAAAACACAGGAGGTTGAAATATTGCAGGCCTCCATTGTTTACAGCAACCAAGAGAACACAAAAAAGAAAAATTAAGAATCATCACACTATTGTAGATAACTTCAAAGATTTTTTTAATATAAGAGAATATTTGTCACTTCCAGATGTACAGCGCATCTTTATACTCTCAATTCAACTTTCAAGGCATTGTCTTTCTATTCTCAAAACTAATTAATAAACTCCTACGCTTCTCTATTTTATGCAGCAAACACCTAACACATTCACGCTCAAAACATTTGAGACCAGTATCTTTCTCACTAAATTTTTGCGATAGTTGGTAATTGCATTTTGAGATTATTCTGATTTTGACAAGTGAAAAGAAACAGCAAAACAAAAAGGGATGAGTTAATGTGGTGGGTGGCATATGCGGTGCACCAACGAATGTATGACCTTCGATGCACTAATGACTAATTACATTTCTTTGATAATCCAACAACAATTCCAATTGATTTTCTATTTGAATGAATGTAACTTGACGGAACAAATTGAAATATTAACAAACTCCATCTAGATGATTAATAAACTGAAGTTATAGTTAAACTAACATACTGAAACCAAAACAATCTTACATGACAAATCAACAGCCGCAACATAGACTGGGCAAGCTTGCATCATTTCTTCCTCTGAACCCTCGACTACAAAACAATAACACAAAAACGTCAAGAGCTTAATCATACGCTATAATTGAGTGAAGGAATCAAAATGCTGCATAATTCAAATGGGGTAAACGATGCAAAAGAAAAATAACAAGCAAAATACAGCTTAAAAACCTCAAATCACTTACGAGGCAACTCAAGATCAATAAAAGAGGACATCATCTCAGCACACGACTGAGGATGCGAGTAACGCGCAATGGCACGAGACGAGAGTCCATTAAGGGTTCCACAAAGAGAACAATTCCAAGCCCATTGATCAAGCTCGCAATAGGTATTGAAGTAGGCGTAGCAATTCTCGCATCGAGGAAGTAAATGACCGTCGGATCCGTATGCAGGAGCCTGACCATTCTCATCCTTTGAAGCAAACGGGGTCACGGTGACTCCCCAAGGAAGACCTGAAGTTTCCTGCGCATCTTGATCCATCGGAAATCGTGAGACAGTGGCTCGAACCGCCATGGTGCTTCAAAAATTTCCCTCTGAGCTCGTTTTTTTCCTGTTTCGTTTGGTTTCTCGGGAAACAAACGGTAATGGGAGAGAGGAGACTACCCCGAAATCAATCTTCCGGAAGCCAGCTCGAATGGATCCACGCGCCAACGTGGACGGACCAGTTGAATTATGCCACGTAATTAACTTCTGCTGATGTGGCTCCACCGTTTGTATACGTTTTTTTTTCTAAGTTTTATATTCCTTTGTTGAATTTTCAAGATAATTATATTTTAATCTTCACTAAGAAGATGAGAAGATTATGAGAATCAATATTTAAACATATTAATGAAGTATTGAAAATAGAGTAAAATATTTATAGAAAGGTAAATTAGTAAATCAACTCATTCGATTAATTGTTATCTCAAAAAATGTGAATTAGTTAAAACGATAATATTTAATAGATGGGGGAGTGAAATAAAAATGAAATGGCCAATAATGTGAAATATAATGAAATATTGTTTTATATTTTCGTAATTACATTTAACTATTATGGACCAACTATTCTCACCTTAAATGAAAGAATAAATATTCAAACCAATACGTTTTGCTTCAGTGGTAACGATCTCTTAAAAATTTTAAGAAGCCACGATTGACAAAATTAATAAAAAATGTCTCTTATTGTTAAATAATATACACTCATTTGAGTGATGTAATAATAGCGAATAAGCAAGATGAATTAAAGATAAATAGTATGTTACATTTGATATTATTCAGCAATTATGTTAACTAAATAATTTAATAAAATGTTAAAAATTTAAGGGTAAATTCTAAAAGATGCTTATGATTTTGACATTCTGTTGCAAAAGCATGCATGTAATTTCAAAAGTTCATAAATATATGACAAAATTTTTTTTCATTATAATATGAACGAATGTTTCATAAGGCATTTCGATCAAATCAACATTTTTACGATTTAATCACAATATTTAAAAATTGGAAAAGGATT
Source organism: Euphorbia schlechtendalii (assembly GCA_949673415.1). Classification (NCBI taxonomy): domain Eukaryota; kingdom Viridiplantae; phylum Streptophyta; class Magnoliopsida; order Malpighiales; family Euphorbiaceae; genus Euphorbia; species Euphorbia schlechtendalii. The sequence goes on along the minus strand of CATIWQ010062596.1, from coordinate 11,986 downwards.
CTCTAAGTTTGTACTTTGGTACATGTGTAAATTTCAATTAATCTTAAACTTTTATCAAGTTTAATGGTTGCAATTTAAATCCACCGTGGACCCACAAACAATTAAAATTCAATCTCAACTATTTAACTGGATGAATGGTTGAGATGTACTAAAGTTTACAAATGTAACACCGATCAAATTTAGAGAAATCTTATCCTGAAAAATTATACATCAAACTTTGAATAATTTTCAGAGATTTTTTTATTTTATTTTGATTTTTTAAAAATTAATTTCACATTTTAATTAAAAACAATTGTACTTATCAAAATTCTAAAATTTATCATTAAGGCATATTATACCTTTATCAACTAAATTGCAAAATTTTATTTCAAAAGGAACAATATTATTCTTTTTTATAATGTAAATTCAAATTGAAAATCTTTTTTTACTAACTTTGAAACTACATTAACATTTTTGCAAAATTATTTTCACAGAGACCTTTCACAAAACAGTTAAACCGCATAAAATGTTTTTAAAGTTTACCTGGAATATATTCCAATTGATATGTATATTGAAAGTCTGCATCCTTATGTTATATTTTTGGAAACGACAGACTTTGGAACTTGCGGATTTGGAAAGGTAGTTTTTATTTTATACGCAGATCATGCTCTTTTCAATTTTTGAAAGTAGAATTGAAATGAAACGCATTAAACTAAATTTAAATCTCTTAACGAATAATTGAGCCGAATTGAAATGAAGTGGAATAGACTGAAATGAATTTATTTGTAACTAGACTTGTTCGTCGGGCGGGCCGGGCCGGGTTCGGGCCGGGCTTGGCGGGCTTTTTACAAAAAATGTTAACCCAAGCCCGTACTTTAGAATTTCGGGCTCGGGCTGGGCTAACAAGGTAATTCCCAAGCCCGGCCCAAGCCCATGAATATTTTATTTGTTATTAATTTTTTTATTAAATTAATAGAAAAAATATAAAAAAAGTTGAAATATGTTTAAATTTTAAATATAATTGCATTGTTTACTTAAAATCTTTAATATTTAATAACATTTATTGTAACCAAGTATAAAAATTTAATAGGATAAAAGATAAAATCTTAAAATAATAATAAATTTAATGTATAAATATATAATAAATATATAAAATTATTCGTCGGGCCGGGCTCGGGTATTTATATAAAAACCAAGCCCGGCCCATAAATTTTCGGGCTTTGACGTTTAAAAAATTACGTGTCCAAACCCGGCCCATGGAAGCGGGCTCGGGCCGGGCCGGGCATAGATCTATTTGTAACACAAACAAGGGTAATTCGAATCATGTCGGGTTATATCGGATAAAAGAAAGAAATATGGGGTCGAATTGAAGAAAAAAGGAAAGTACACGCCGAATTGGACTTTGCCGTCTTCCCTCTAGCCCAGCCCTATTTACTATCAACCAGAAAAATTACATTTGCCGTTTTTTCCATTTTCATCACTCACTCTTTTTCTCTCACTTTTGCGTCCTATCGGTAAGTGGTTCCGATCTCAATCGCTATTCTGATGTTTAACAATTTATACTTCCAATTGAAAATTTTCTTCAATCACAATGTTTAAGCTCTTGTTCTGAAGAATTTTAGGTTGTTTACGGTTAATTAACTTTTTTTTGCTTGTCAAATTAATTATTGATTTGTTGCTTTCTTTTCGTTTCTTTGATCGTTGATTAGTTGGGGCTCTTTTCTATTTTAGAACGCAGAACAGTTGTCAACTGTAGGAAGCTAAATGGGAACTGGTTTTAGTTTGTGGGGCGAGATGGCTATGCATTGAATTTAAAACTGTTAATTTGGATGATGGAGTGTGAAAATGATTTTTCTTGGATGTTTTTTGATTGGTCGAAGAATGATCAGCGAATCTATCTTCTGCTTGTGATAATGGTTGAACCTTCGAGGAAGAGGGGAATATTTATACAATTAGTTACAATTTTCTCCTTGTTTCCGTTGTACAGATTTTTAGTTATTTACAATGGCAACAAGGATGGCTGTTAGGTATGTGTCCCGAAGGTTCTCAAGTGGAGGCAAAGTACTTAGCGAAGAGGAAAAGGCAGCTGAAAATGTTTACATCAAGGTATTTATTCTTTTGGGGTCGATTCCTGCATTAATTGATCATTGTTTCGAGTAATGTATGCATTTAAGTGTTGAAATGTGAACTCATGATTGGATTTCACATTCTAGAAGATTTGTATTTTAGGCAACAGATTTGATGGATTCAAAAATAGTGGTCATTGGTCAAGCTTTGGTTATTGAATTGAAAATCTTACTCAACTGAGTCTCAGTCCCTGTATCCAACCCAGTCTGCCCTTACATATGTTTCATGCTCTGGTTGATTTTTGACTATTAGCTGCATTGCATCTAGATTTAATATAGAACAGTCTGTTTTCTCTTTGGAAAGAAGTTCTGCTATAACCCTTGCTTTTCCAGTTATCCCCTATGTTAGACATTTGGTTGTGCAATGGGTGTATTTCTCCGCCCCAATGAATGCCTCCTGCAGTTTCCCTTCCATTGCTGCAAGATCCCTGGATGGTATCTTGTTGCTGCCATGCATAATGCAGTACTTTTGCTTTCTGAAATGTTAATCTGGTTATATTCTAAGAACAATACTCTAACCCTCCTTCACAAACAGCAGTTCATAATTGTCATCCAACTAACTTTTCTCCGTGCTCCACACAACCTGACAAGTAACATATAGTGGCTCCTTGCCCTCAATGCTACCACATCACACGTTCAATGTCACAATGGCCCACATCTGTCATTGGTATATGCAGGGTATGTCTATTAGAGGCTTGTTTGTATTGGTGAATATGCTCTCCTTTCTAGAATGCATGCGAACTGGATAAAAATAACATGTTTGTTTGGAGAATATCCTTTTCCGTGTTCTACTATAAAATGATTGAGGACTTGGATAAATCATAATGTGAATGTCAAATAATTTAATGGATTCTAGTTACATGTGATTGTTGTCTTAACTGTACTTCTATCTTCTATTTCATTTACTTAATTTATTGTTAACGTGCAACATTTTGTATTGGAGCATTAGCCTTCCAAGAATGATCAAGTATGCTCCTCAATTATTGTTTTGTATTTTATATTTTTTTCATGATTTTTAAATAGGATTTTTGATATTGCAGAAAACTGAGCAAGAGAAGTTGGAGAAGCTGGCACGCAAGGTATGTTTTTCGATTGAGTCTTTAATTCTACCTTTTATACTATTCAAAGGGTGTTCAGTTTTCACATTCATCATGATGTTCTATTCCACAACGTTTATAGGACATTCTGTTCTGGTATTGAAGCTGCAGAATATATTTTAAAAGTAGATTAAATTGTTCAATTTTCTTGGATCGAAGACTTATGTCTTTCACTAATTCAGGGTCCTAAACCAGAAGAGAAAGCTACTGCAGCTGCTGGTGCATCGCCAGCTGATGCGAAGCCAAGCAGTTCTGCTACTTCAGCAGGAAGCGCTTCAGCTGAGAAGGTATCCACTGACAAAAACCGAAACTATGCCGTCATTGCTGGTGTAATAACCGCTTGTGGTGCTTTGGGATGGTACTTAAATTCTGGTGGAAAGAAAACCAAAGAGGTCCAAGAGTGAGGTCATTGGTGGAGGCATAGTTTGCACTACCATAGACACAATTATGGTAGTTAGTATTTTGCAATAAATAGACATGGCTATATCCTATGCATTAATCCAATGTTGTTTTTGTTTCATCTTGTCTTCACATCTTGTTTTCTTTGGTTTCTTTCACATGCCGCCAACAATGGCTTTTGAGGTTTACTTACCTTGTACTTTTTAGGAAAATGAAACAGGTATTTCAGGTGAATATTCAATGTGCAAGGAATTGCTACACTAGAATGATTTTTCTTTGCAGCTTTGAAATTGCTAATATGCATATTAGCACTTGAATGGGCACGATTTATGAAGAGAGTAAAAAGAATTAGCAATGTTCACCCTAATTAAGTTCGTACTCATAGGTGAAAAGAAACAAATCATGACCTCAGTCCAAGAGAACACGACCTAAGTTAGAAATATATGTGTATTTTATAACTTTAAAACTTCGATATAAACTTTTTGACACCTCGGACTTGAAACCATTTGGTTCAGTTCAATTCAATACATGAAATCAACTTTCAATTTTGAAATCATAAAAGATTATGAAAATTTGCAAAGCTACTGCTACACTTCCTTCCAAATGTGGATATCGAATTCTAAGATTTTGAATACTAACTTAATAAAAGAAAAAGCTTATGATGCGCACTTATAGACCTATCAGATACTAAATGCATTTTAAACCAAGAACAAACAAATGGTCAAAGAGTTGTATACATTAGGTCTAATAGTTGTCTTAGCCTGTGTCAACTTAAAGGTTTGAACTGGCCCTTTTATATTGTTTTCATTAGTTTGTGGCTTTCAGATGAAGCAAAGCAAGATCTCTGATTTGGAATGGATACCTGTGATAAACAATAGATTAATACCGGCCCTGCTAATGGTGTGGTTTGTTCATCCAAATAATCTTGTTTCAACACTTTGGAGAAGGAAAATTGGAGTACAGTCTTGTGCCAAAGAGGGAGGACGAGGAGAGATTGTTGAGAATCTCATTAATGGAATAAATTTAATTGGAATAGAATCCAACATGACATTTTAATTTTCATAGAGAGGCTTACTAAATTTGGATGGATAATTAGTTTACAAGATGGACGAAGAAATTTATGAATGAGGCGCAAAACATAGCTCGGAAAAGTAACAACGTCACATGTGTGTGATATATCAAATAAAGTAGGATCAAATTATCAATAATGCACCATCGCATGACGGTGATATGCAAATCAAGAAACAAAAACGTGTTTATTATTTGGTTAGTTCCTAAACCATCTTTTATTAGTTTTCGTCCACAACTATGAAAAAAATCTACCAGTCCTTTAAAACTTGGTTAAAGTACATTCATCAACCCCTTATTACCACGTGTCACATTTTAATTGAAGAGAGAGAAAATATAACAATTTGACATTCATAAGGTGACACATGACATTGAGAAGGCCATCTAGTGCATTTTTATTAAATTTAGGGAGTTGACAGAGACTTTTTAAGTTGGAAGCTCCTACTAGTAAAAGCTACCAATTTTTGGGTTCTAACTATCTATTAAACCTTATGTTTTTTAAGTAATTTGATTTAAATTCGAATATTTGTAATTCAATACGAGGTTCTTAAATATTTATAGTCAAATGCATCAAAATCCTTCTTGCAATTTTTATGTGGTGCCACAAAAAATTTTCAAAAGTTTCACTTAATTCTCGAAATTGGTAAAAATATGCCAGTTTAATCTTAATGTCACGTGTTAACTTGTTATTGAGAGACAAAATATCAAGAAAATGATATATTTGAAAAATCAAACCAATCACAGTATCAGACTTGACATTAATGTATATAGATTTGAATATTAAAATTTCTGAAAATTGTTGATTACATTTGCCAAGAACCGGTAAGTTGAGGGGCTTGATGCACCTACGTTAGATTAATTGGATAATGCTTGTCTATGCGTTGGAATTTAATGTCGGAAATACTCATTAGCAATTGAAAAGGAAGAGTTATATTAATATAATTTTTGGATTACTCTGGACTCCAAATCAATAATTTGGAAGTGGACGTAGATGTGGACAGGTGGAGGTGGATTTGCAAATCGTGCCGTTCCATTACTGTTATCCACAAGTAATTGAATACCTTTTGAATCTCTGATAGCCAAAGTTTCCATCTTTATCTTTCCAATTACCAAACGCGTTGTGATTTTCTTTGAAACCTGTTATTTTTATTGCACTGACAGAAAGTAATCACGATTTCATCATCTAATTTCTGAAAACCCAACTACTACAGTATACAAATCCTCAAATTTTGAGATTAAACAAGAACACGTATGGGATTCAACAAGTTTAAACTTATTATGTTGCTCATCTTTTTCCACTTTCTTCTTCTTCTTCCACTGCATTCCACTGCAGGTATTTAGCTCCCTTTATTTTGGCTTTATTTTCATTTCATTCATTAGGTTTATTTTTTGCTACCCTTTTATCAGGGTTTTTAAAATTGTTATTTTGCTTTGTTTCTTTTTAACAATCAAGAATGCAATGTATACTGTCTTTTCGTGCGTATCTGTATAAATTGAATTTGATTTTCAACTTGCTGTATGATAGATTGACTCATTTTCTGGGAAAAGATAGAAACAACTCTATTAATTCTGAGATGAGTCTTTTAATGTGATTCATAGGTTAAAGGTTTCACCTTTTGTTTACATTGGTTGGTTTTTACCCCCAAATTCTGAAATTGGGTATTCAACTAAGTTGATAAGAACAAATTCCCTTGATTCAGTTAAAGCCTTGGTGTAGAATCTAATTTTGTTTCTTCAAAGAAACAATCTTTAACAAGCCTTGCAATAGAAAAGCGATTCCTTTATGCTTTGCTTTTATTTGTTTACTAATAACTAATACCTAATCACATTCATATTACAAATTGCAAATAAACTTGTGGTAATTCTGTTATAAGTGACTCTATATTGTGCTTTTAAAATGGTTGGTCTTTTTAACAATTCCAGATTTGATTCGTGAACCGAATGCCATGGACAGCGAAATTGGCAATGACAAAGAGATGACAATGAAATCAGCTGCTTCCAAGCGGGTGGTTTCTGTCGATAGGAAGGGTGGTGGTGGCGGCCGAGGAGGAGGTGGTCGTGGATTTGGTGGAAGGCGTGGAGGAGTTGGTGGTGGAGAGGCCGGAGGAAATGGCAGGCCAAAATTAATTCCTGTTTATTTGCCACATCGACAAAACAATCAACAGCATCATAACGGCTCGAATCAAGGCAAACTTAACACTGGTTTGCTTCTGTTGCTGTTGTTAGTTGTGTATCTTTTTCGATATTTTGCATAGTTTTATATAATCTCCAAACTCTAAATAGATAGCTAGATTTTGATGTGTGCATTCTGTTTCGGAAGGAAATATACACCACTTGGTTACTTGTTGAGATTAGGAGAATTTAATCAAAATGAAGAGCAATTTTATTCTAATAAAAGTCCATTATGTTTGCTGGATGTTGAACACTTTTAGTTGCTGCACATATGACTATTTAGGAAAGGTTTTGGCATTGTGAATTGAATGTTCGGGAAGAGATTCCTGTCTGATTCCCACAGATTAGGGTTTAATTGTTATCCATCCCATCCAAGTATGTGATTTTCTTTGATAACCAGTGATATTAAAACCGCACTGTACCAACTGGCTCGACAGGGTAAAATTGCGTATAGTGATTGATTTCGATTGATTAAAAATGCGGAACCGAAATGTTAATCTAAAATACATTTACAAGAAATAATGGTATGGTTTTACATTTTAACTTCTTTTAAGTAATTAATATTTCGGTAGAACCATTAGTTAAACTTCGGCTCGGTTAACTGATCGCATTACGATACTATTAGTTTCTCTGGTTTGATTTTCAGTCCGGGAATGATGGCATTGCTGATGTCCAAAGTTTCCATCTTTTTCTTTCCGATTACCAAATGGGTTTGTAAATTTCTTGGAATATTCAAGGTTGAGCTAATATGTACTGTAATTGGGATTCTTGAATCACGGGTTGTTATTTCCTATTTTAGCTGTCTTTCTGTTCTAGTAATCAATTCTTAGTTAGGTAACATCTTGTATTGTATATATAATTGGTGCTGGTAAGAAATACAAAACCAACTACAGATCTTCAAATCAAGATTACGTGATGGGGCTCAACAACATCGCACTTATATCTTCTTGCTCATTTTGTTCCACTTTCTTCATCTTCTTCCACTGGATGCCACCACAGGCAATTACTACTCTTTCTTTTTCTCTTCATTTTACTCATCGAGTTTTGAAGTTGGTATTGATTTTAATGAGTTGTTCTGTTTTCTTTCTCTACTAAATACCAATCATGAATGCCATGTGTATTAGCAGATGGGCAGAGTAGGAAAAGAGAGAAAGAACACGATAAATTGTTTCCGAGATGATTGTTTCAATATTAGGTTAAGTTTTGTGTTCAAAGGTTTCACCTTTTGTTTACATTATTTGGTATTGACCCAAACTTTTGGAATTGGGCATTCAATTAAGTTGTCTTGATTGTAGAATCTAATGTTGTTTGTTCAAAGAAACAAACTTTGACAAGCCATGAAAGGGAAAAGTGATTTCTTGCATATGTTGACGTATGGTCTTAAATTTTGAGGCATTTCTGCTGAAAAGGGTGGTTTTACAATTCCAGATCTGGGTATTAAACCAAACGCCATCCATGTACAGCGAAAATGGTGAAGACAAAGAGATGATGACAGAGAAATTAAGTGGATCCCAGAGGGTGGTTTCAGTTGACGTTGATGAGATTAATTATTAGAGACTTGATTTTTTAATAAATCTGATTATAGAATTGACAATTTGAATGACCATGTAATCACATAATTTTAATAGCTGTTAATATGAAAGAACAAAAGCTAAATTATAACACTAATGTGAATGTATATAATGTTTGTTATTTTTACCCAACTATCGAGTACCGATTTATTTAGTGTTTTGATATTGTATATTTTTATTTATTTTACTATTATCTTTGGAGTTAATAATCAACAAATTTAATTTTAATAGTTATTTCTAATAAAATTAAACTTTCTCTGAGAAATATAAACTATGTTATATTTGGTGACCATTTTCACTTGAGGGAGAATTAGACAAATGAATTTATGATTTAATTCTGTTTTAGCATAAATTACAGAAGAAGTAACATTTTTATCCGATTCAAGTATCCGATAATTAATGTAATTTACTACACTTCTAAAAAATATAAAACGAAATAAGTCTTATCTTTCTCTTCAAAGTTACCTTTAATGGAACTCTCACTTAAAGTTTATATTATTATCACTAGATATGGTCACGGTTCTAGAACCGCTGGTTCCGGTTCGTATTTTTCATGAGCCTAAATATAAATCTTATATATGGTGTAACCGCTGGCTCCGATTCAGGTTTAGACAAGATTTTAACTTGGTTCAAGTACAGTTCCGGTTTAAACTTTGATATATATTAAATATTTAATGTTAAACATTTAAGTTTTAATTAATGTTAATTTTAGACATTTGGGTTTTGATTCATGTTAACATTAGTTAATGTTACAAAAGAATATATTTTCTTAAATGTTTTAAAAAAACATATACTTCTTATTTTAATTAATATAAGATTTAATTAAATATTTCTTAAATCATTACAAATATTATACTTCAACATTAAGCTACTAATTTATTACTTGTACAATGATACAATTTGATTTATAAAAATTTAATAAAAGAAAATAAATTATAAATATTAAAATGATAGAGAAAAAGGATTTGAACTTAATTTTAAAAATAAATTATTTACGTATCCTCTTAAGGTTAGACGAATCAAGCCCACGTAATTATCTTACCTTGGATTGTTAGATAGAAACCGTACTTACGTAACTTGAGTCATCCGATTCGGAAGTGGTATGAATTGTTGTTGAATCTCCAACATATTCGTTGGATGATGATGATGGAGCTATGTTGGATCGTGTCCCTAGTATCTTCATGGAGGAAGTCCATCTTTTGTTTCTAGCAATGTAATCAAAGACAAATATTCTGTTCGATTAAATAAATGTACCTTTTTTTATAACATGAACCGTCCGTTTGAGTTTCCGTTCGAACCGTCGGTTTTCTGGTTTTACACTTCTATAAACCTAAACCTTATCTATTTTTGAGCTGCTGGTTCCAGTCCGGTCCGATTTGGTCTAGTTTTGACCAGTTCGATCCAATCCTGTTCAGCTAGTTCTGGTTTGATTTGACTATGTCTAGCTTTGATAATAACTACTTTGTAACTCTTATATCCCGTTCTTGTAGAGGTCATGAGTTAAAATCTTAACATTTCAAGGTTGGAAATCTATAACTATGTACAATTGCTCCTAGTTGAAATGTTCCACTTCCCTCTAACTATTAGTCAATCATTTATAAAAAATTCAAAATATATAATAATAATAACAGCATTAATCTAAAGTATTTATAAATTAGTAAAAATTTGTAGAATCAGTTGCCACACATTAATTGGCATAGGAAAACAGAAACACGAGGAAAATAAAAGAAACTAATCAATAAATTATGATTATAAATACATAAAAGTCATTCCATTAATATACACCAGTAAATTGCAAATGTACATTACATCCTATAATGAAAAATATTGAAAATATCAAAATTCATTTGATGCATTGTATAAATGTGTTCGTGAAAGAAAGGAGTATATGTTGTGAAAATTGAAATGGACCAACCGCAAAAATGAAAGAAAATTTACAATCACGGTTAAAGTCAACATCTCTCCCTACGAAGTGTATTTAATGATAGTTAAATACCGGTAAACTACCACATACTTGATCTGCATTGCAAACTTAGCTAAACTTAACTTATTTTTAGTTCTATATTTAGAAAACTTTTTGAACAATACAATTGAGGACCCCAAATTTTGAGTTTTCCTATATATACCCTCCATATACATCTGAAATCTTATTCGAAAATCCTACTTTCACTCTCAGTCTCTCTTCAAATTAAGATGATTATGAGGTTCAACAAGATTCAACTTCTATGCTTCTTCCTCATCTTGTTCTACTTTCTTCTTCTTGTTGATGCAACAACAGGTCTTTCCTTTTCTTTTTCAATTCATTTAACTCAATACTTTTCTTTTTCAGTCGACAAGAAGGCCTTTGGTGGTGGTGGGGGGGCTAGAGAGTGGAAGGGGTAGCCAGGCGAGTAGGGGACCAACTATGTAGCAGGAGGAGCTGTGGCTCATGGCAATAAGCTGCATCATAATGTCTCAAAACACGCCAATGTAAAGACAGTTGATTCACCCTTAAGTTTGCTTTTGGCGCTGTTTTTTGCTTAGATAATTAATTATTAGCTGCTGTTAGTTTGGTTTGGTTAATCTTTTTTAGGTAAAGAGAATTCAACGAAAATGAAGTTCACTTTATGTTATTATCATTTTCTCCATGATGTTTAGCTAATTCTTTACACTTTTATACTTTTGTTTTTACCCGGACCATTTTACCATGGTTTCTGATGTCCTTCAAAAATAATCTTCAGGTCTTCGAGTCTTCACGGGTCCTGCAAAACAAGTCTTTGCCCAGAGGTGTTTCCGGCAAAGACCCTTCGACGATCTAGTTAGGGGTCTGAGAAGAGTAATCTTAGTGTATTCAGAAAATAATCGTCCCCCTTTACAGTGGGAGATTGTCTTACTATTTACAGGATTGTATGTAATGATGAGTTGTGGGTCCCATTTGCAAGAGGTGCAGGCGCGGCAAGCCGCTTGAAGGTTTTGTCCGCCGTTGGGGCATTAAATGACTCGTCTCTATCAGCCAGTATTGCATTTAATGCGACAAAGGAGAGAGAAGGAGTGCGCTGGTGTTGGCATGGGTTCTGAGAATGGTGTCTCAGCTTACATGCGGTGGGTAACGCCGAAGGCCTTTAGTGTGCTATACAGTACCTCGGCTCGATGTTATGCTGATGGGGTATCGGCGCGTGTTCACGCTGAGGTATACTTTTGTTTCTAACTCAAGATGTAGTTGTTTGGGTTTTTTAACGGGCCTTAAGGCCTTAAATGGGCCTTGATATCAGGAGTCCCCCCCCCCGAACGAGCCCAAATGAAGCCTCTTTAGGGCCGTTGAAAGTTTGTTCACGAGTTTTGCCTCTGTAGTGACGTTTGGATGGAGGTGCGACTATTGAGCTGACACGGCCTTTCACATCCGCTGTAACGTTTCAGTAATGATGGCATTTTCGTAACAGGTATGTTCCCTCGTTTCTCACGCGACTTACTGTATATATTTGGGTTAGGCGTTCTTATTTTGTTCTTTCACCTGTTCTTTGCGCTGATAATACGTTGTTCTTTGCTCGCTAACTTCATCAGTCTTTTGCTGTGATTTGTTGTTTGAGTTCTTCCT
>CATIWQ010062568.1:0-18896 GCA_949673415.1 Euphorbia schlechtendalii | reverse complement strand
TTACCTGAATGGTTTTTAATGCAAGGCTTTTAAGATGCTTTATTTTCTTCCTTGCTTCCAATATTTTCTTTCTACTGCTCAATTTTCCCTCTACAACTCCAAAACCATAAGAATCCATTCTGAGAATTAGAATAATTACTATGATTAATATTCCTTTTATTACCACTACCCCATTAAGCCCATTTCTTTTTACCATTTCTAAATAACCTTATTGATGTCCAAAATATGAATTTATAGTGTGATGTGATTCAGCCAATCATTTCTAGAATTTTTGCATATTATATATGGAGATTGAAGAATAAGTTGCATAAAGTTAGCATGATTTGCCTTCTAATCATCCTTTCTACGTTTACGTTATCATTACTTAGCATGCCTTAGACAATGAATTTTGTCACAAAAAGATCATATATTAAAGGTAATAATATAGTGACAATCAGCTCTTAAACTAAGAAAACATATATATAACATGTAAAAATCCGATGCTAAATTCTGATGGTATGTATTTTCTTCCACAAGAGGTATGTTGAGTATGTATAATGTACTCAACATAGTCGAAATCTTGGAAAATGAATTGTGTTTGCACGAAAAATATGGCGTACCACGTAAATGTGGTTACTAATGTGGCACAATATCATTATTAGCCAAGTGTAGATCTACTGACATTGTAAACTAAATTTTTTTATCGAAAGAGTTGTTATGTGTTGCTATATGTGGTGTCGTTATCGTACTAATAGAGGCTGTAGCTAACAAGGTTGTCATGTATACAATTTTAACTTTAAAGGTGCAAATGACAACCTTGTTATTAAGCCGATTTATCAAAAAAATTAGGCTTGATGAATAAAGTTCAATAACATTGCAATTTGAACTATATCCCAAAGTTTATAGGCTCGTGTTCATTTTTTTATGTTCCATGAAATTACAGACAACAAAACCACATACATAAATTTATCTAATTGAATTTACCTTTAAAATAAACTAGTTATAAATGCATTAGTCATATTAGAAAAAAGAAAATATACATTTATTTTTTATTGTGAGAAAATTATTGTGTTGACAATTATTTAAGAGATGAGAAGACTATACTGTTAAATGGCGATGGAACCTGCTGATATAAATACGTATTTAGTCAAGTTTATAACGTGCAAGAAGAGAATACACTGATGGCTTTAAGAAATATGTAAAGTCACTGCGACATTGAAGTGTCGGAAAATCGGGGCGAAATCCATATTTGTTGTAGGCTACAAACAAAACTACTGCGCTCTCGTCATTTATTTGTAGGCTGTACAACGCTAATCTACATTGATAATAGTTCATTCTTCACGCTAAATCAAAAATTACAGAGGTCAAAGCCACTGAAAATTTCCAGTAGTTCGGATTCTACTGCGTAATGATTTACCCCCAGAAGGATAAATAACTCTTCCAAGTGAATTTATTAGACTAACATTTCAAAATCAATAATAATACTCTGCAATTTCTAAGTTGTAAAATACCAATACCTGATGCAACAACCTAAATTTCTCTCACATCCTACCTATACCCAGTATAGTTTTTAACACGAAGCACAATCCACATTCCATCCTTGAAAACTGACTCGATAATTCATAGAATTGATCTTTTATACGTTCGTTTTTCACCTGATTAGTCTTCTGTCAGTAATGCAAGACCTTGGATGATATGTTCAACAAAGGCTCCAAGGCGCTCGGCGCGAATTTTCTCGCGAAAAGAAAGCAAACGGAAATTTCCCGATTATTATAACTGCAATTCCTGCCTTCCAGAACCTTCCGGAAGAAACCCTCACTTATATCCCCACCACCAAAGGTGGCTGGGTGGGCCCCGCCCCTTGACCAGTCCACCCAAGTCAAACTTCTGTTAGCCAGTTGATTCGGCGCTTGGATCGTAAGCATGGTCGGGAAGTAATGCTCATCAACATAACAAGGCGGCTTGCAAAATTGCCGGAAAATCGGGTAATACGTGGAATCTTCCACGACGTTCAAAGCGAGTTTCCGGTTTACCTCGAACCACTGGGAGCCTTTTCGCCACTGCGATATGTTGACCTGAGGCGCCATGCTGTCGTTGTATCTTCCTCTCCCGATGGGCCTGGGGTCGTCGAATGCGTTGACGAAGCTGTGCCTCGATTTCATTATGTAGGCATAGATGACACTGAAATTATAGAGAGGAATGCAAGACTCGGAGAGTAGGACGAACCATTCATTCGAGATATCGAGCAAGGCATTGGCGAGGAGCCTTCTTTCAGCATCACACATACTCATCTTTCCCCATTCAGTAATCTGCATGGATTATATAAAATGAAACAATGAATTTCCTTTAACATAATTTGCTATATACACTTGTAAGTTTATTTAGTATCCAAACTAATATAATTATTTTAGTCGTATTAGTAGTTATGTAGTTAATTTTGAAATATAAATAATTTTTTCTTCCTATTTAGGTTTCCTAAATTATTTTCTTTTCTAATTTCTAAACTTATCTGAATGATTATATTACTCATTTATAGCTGCTCTTCAGCTTGGTGCTTGTGCTAAGTATCTGGTTTATCACACTGATTATATTCTCCCAAAGTTGTAATTCATTTTAACTTCTAAAGCTAAACTCTAGACTAATGTAATAATCTAATACATCACATTTCACTGGTTTACTAACTGTGAAGTAGAGGAATTTCATCTTCAATCAACAACCTACAGAATCACATTCTCCTGAGATCTTTGAATAAAATCCAAAAATGGCACTTGAGCAACTGGAATCAGTTTAATTTAATGCTCATCAAATTCATAGATCTCAAAAGGGATCCACACCAATGACTAAACAAACATTGTTTTCAAATTCAACAGCTATGCTAAAGTAATCTGGGACTTCTATATGAATGAAGATAATCCACAGATCATATTTTGTGAAACCAGTTTAGATTATATAGCAACAAATATCCTAGAACGAAATTCAATTGTAAAAGTACAAGAGTCAAAGCATTGCATGTAATTTTACAATCAATTACCAACTATTAATGCACATAAAACCAACAAAATTTCAAGACAAGGAAAATAAATCTCACCTGACTTGGTATTTGTCTTCCATGAAAAACAGATGAAGCTGGAAATTTGAATTCAAAAGAGGGCAAAGAATGAATATAAATCGAGTAAAGCCCCTCACTCCCCTTGAAAAACCTTTCCCAAAGAGGTGCAAGAGGCAATGGTCCCCTGGTCAAGAACATAAATGCAATTTTTGGGACTCTTTTGAAGGGATACTTCTTAATTCTAGGAAGAAAAGAAGCTCTCCACAAGAGCTGTTTATCATTCATGGTGTGCATAACATTTGAAGGAGGCTTAACCCAACGATCAAAAGAATCGGGTTCTTCAAGGCAGGATTGAAATCCGGCATTAGACGTCGTCATCACAGAGGTAACCCCAAACCGTTTGATTGTATATATACTGAGAATTGAGAAGGCGATGCATAAAACCAAGAACAAAAAGAATAACTGTAGCAACCTAGCAGGAAAAGCCTTGGGTTGATTTGGTTTAATATGAACACTAAGGTCCTTCCCCTCCTCTAATGGAACTAACCTCGATTGCATATCTAGGTCGAAAAATCCACCATCAAATAAACACTATTAAGCACAGAAGATGCTACAAACCTACAATTCAAAACCTCCTTAACGAGATTGCGGATTAAGAAAACGGGATAACAGATCTGGAAATCGATGACACAGAAAAGATGGCGTTAAAATCAGAGATAGAAGCAGATGAGTGACAGTAATAGGAAACGGAAAGAGGGGTAAATTGAACAAGATCGGGCAATAATTCAGAGGAAAATGAGGAAAAGAGGGTTTAGGAAATGGAGTTCAATGTATGGAAGAACTGTGGTAGATTGAGAGGAGTAGAAACGGAAGGAAACAACGATCAAATTGGAGGAGGCGGTTGATGGGAATAGCCCCAAGAGACTGGGGGCGGAAAGATCGGAAAATGAAGAATGAGATTGATGAATGTGAAGAAATTGGAGAGCTGAATCTTTCGTATTAAATTTTGGTATGGATTTGGATTTTGATTGATTGACTAGTTTAATATACAAATAACGAGGATGTTTCTGTTGCTTCAAATTCAATTCATGTGCAAATTCATTTGGAATGAGCAGATCTATGTGTTCCCTTTATCGGGTTCGCTCACCTATTATGCCTCGCTCAACATGCCACGTCATTTAGCTTTCTATTCTCTTTTTCTTTGATACGGAATTTTGGGTGTTCTCTAGAGTTCAATTTTAGAGTGGATTTAAATAAACTTTAATCTTATATCTTATTTTGGAGGACTAAGATTAATTATATATCACTTACAAAAGATTCTATCTTTTTACATTCATACACCTCTAATTTTATTTTGAATTTAATTTTGGAGGAACTAGACAACTTACACATCCCTTAAAAAAACATTTATTACTTTCTGACATCATAATCAAATATCATTAAACGTGTGCTTGTCACACGGAAACTAACCAGACGTGATAAAGTCGCCTCAAGACACCAAGACAGGCCAAGTCTTAACCTAATTTCAGTATAGGGATAGGTCCAGGTGGTCGACAAACTATGTTGGTTTGTCCGCTTAGAGAGATCCCGTCAGTTGAGGAGTAGATTCCAACTAAGATTCTATTTCCTAAGAGTTTTTCTGTAATAAAGGTAGTCCATCCTAATTAAAAATCTCCTTGTACATCAAACAAACTCTATTTTATTAAGGAGATAAGAATCTATCAGGCAAGAATTTTTATTCAAGATATAACTCCATCTCCTTAACTAATTAGGATTCATGCATAACCTATAAAAGGACCCCTTGAGTCCTCATTCAGGGGTAAGCTATTCTTAAAACATATTCCTTGCCTCTTCTCTTAAATTCAATTTAACTTAAGCATCGGAGATGCTATGCAGGTCAATAGGCTAGTCCCCATAGCAACCGATTTTGTTTTGCAAGAACCTTCAACAGCAAGAAGAGGAGCTTAAAGAATCAATCTCAATTAGAGGATTAGCGAGTGGAACCACGTTTCAGGACTAATTCTTCATTGGTGCGGTGAGTGTGGACTGATTTTTCTTGCTTAGGTAAGAACTTCAATTCATACAAAGAACTTTCCGACGATCGAAAAATTCCCAGAATCGTTAGTTCATCATGACCCTTGAGGAGATAAGTGACATACTAACACTTTAAAAGGGGAAAAGAACTAGATGAGAATGTCTACTCCCCTCACAACAGTGATCACTTCTAGTGTAATATAACCGTCCACAATGGTAAGCGACCTCGTTAGCGACGGACATATGGAGGGTGGTAATCCTCTCATGCACTTGCAATAGAAGTACAATATTACCCTAGATGAGATGGAAGCTTTATAGAATATCCATGCTTGATGCATACTATACCTCAGGCGTAATTTACGGAGATTTGAACAGGGCCAGGATTACCATATCGAGGCGGGAAAAGGTGTTTGCCCTCATTCTGATGGAAGATTTTGAAAGAGCAGCTAGGGGATACATACTGCCCCAATTCTACAATCAAGTGACAATTCCTGCCGTCACCCATCCATCTCTTTCATAAGTCTAGTTATCTCTTTCACGTCAATTGTGGCAATCTAAGTTAAAAACACCACCCGACCAAGCTTGGACAAAGCTTCCATCGACTAGTCCACACAACTATCCTTGCTCCAAGGGTTGGTGGCGACCATGAAGGATGGTCACATACTGACTAGATATATTGGGTGAATGGCTGAAATTCAAAGTTTGGGAACAAGCGTGTCGCCTGAACCCTTCGTAAAGACAAAAAAGGCTAAAAGGCCTATTGAAGTGGAAAGCAACGAGGAGGATGATGACTTAGAGTTTGAGAAGAAAGCCAAGAAGGTTTTCGCAAAGCTAGTAGTTCCCTACCAAGAGGCGGTCTCAAAAACTAATTTCTCACCATTCAAAAAAACATCCTCGAACAAACCCTACCTCAGATGACCTACCTACCCACTTTTGAAAGATATACAGTAAAGATGACTCGAATTATCACGTGGGTGATTACAGAAACATGATGGAAATGGTTGGCGCTATGAAAGCCAATATATGCAGATATTTGTCTTCTACCCTGGGCAGGCCGGTTACCCAATGTTTTGCATCACTAGGCCCAAATTCCATAGGCATTTGGGATAAACTTAGTGACACCTTCTGCAAGCATTTTTTGGGCTCCGCTCTAGCCACTTGTGACAGGAAGCTTGCATGAAATCATACAAGGTAAAAAAGAAAGCCTTCACGATTACTACAATCGTTCCAACGAGTCTTTATTGGAAGTAAGGGATATTGATTTCAACACAGTCAATGAAGAAATGCTGAAAGGAAAGATAAATGGGGAACTAAGGAATTTTATCCTAATCAGGCATCCAAATAGCTTGCAACAAGTATTGAGCATGATAAAAGACTTAATCTCGATGGATGAGATGAATTTCAGCCAGAGAAGAGAGAGTTGGGGAGAGACGCATAAAAAGAAGATAGATCTCAATACGATGATAAGAGAAGAAAGAATTGAGGCAACTCAGGCAGAAGCAGATAACCGAGAAGAAGACCGCCCCAAGCTCAACACATCCCTCAATCAGATTCTAATAGCATTAAAAAAGAACCCGGAAAAGAAGAATATTCGATTCCCTAAAATACTAGAGGGATTCACACTTGGAAGAGATTTCAACAAATACTGCAAATACCATCAGGCTAAATGCCACCACATTGATGATTCCAGAACGTTGGCGGACATCATGCACGAATTGATCAAAGCTGGTAAATTCAGCTAATTCGTAAAAGGAATCTCTAAGAAGCAGCATATGAAGAACGATAGTGATGAGGAAAAAGAGGCCGAGATGGATAAAAAGGTGAACAAAGCAAAGGGAGTCATAATGGTAATTGCAGGTGGACCAGAGTTCGAATCGCCTAAGAAGAAAGCTAGAAGCTCATCTTCAAAGAAGTTGAATGTAAACACTCAGGTGGAAATTTCAAAGCCATATCGAAAGAATTCCCTAATGTAAAAGCCACATGTTGATTCGATCGTGGTGGACGTAACAGTGGAAAACTTCACAATGAGGAGAATCCTGTTAGACAAAGGCAACTCTTTGAACATCATCACTAAAAGTGTGATTGAAATATTGGGAGTACATCACCCTAGAATCCGAGCGGGTTGTTCGCTGCTTATTGGATTAAATGGATAACCCATACAGTCATTAAGATAAGTGATACTGGAGGTGGAAATGGGTAATCTCAAACATAAATACAAGGCAAAGTAGAGTTCACAATTGCTGACATCTCAATCGGATTCAACATTACTCTGGGCAGACCTTTCTAGACGGAAACAATGATGCTCATTTCACCCATGGACTTGGTATTTTTTATACCAACAATGGAAGGAATTACGGTGATAGTAGAAAACCCTCAAGTAGCACAGGAGGCTTACCTAGCATCACAACATAGAGAATCATTCCTAATAGAGGAGGAATATGAGTTGGACTAAAACGAGAATATCAAGGCGGTCAAAGAACTTGAAGAATTGAAGGTAGGAACGGAACGATCGTTGAAATTCGGAAATACCCTAAGCAATGATGCCAAGGCAGAAATCATATACGTGCTAACAAACAAACAGCACACTTCTCCTAGTCCATAGAAGACCTTGTAGGTGTTAAACCAAAGGTGATGCATCACAAATATGTTTTGAACCCAAACATTGAGCAAGTAACTTAGAAGAACTAGAAACACGTGCAGAGAGGCAGAGGTGGACAAGATTTTAAAGGCAGGACACATAGAGAAGTGCAGTATCCAAACTGGCTGTCCAACATGGTGTTGGTGAAAAACCCAAGTAGTGCCTATAGAATGTGCATATATTTCAACGACCTGAATAAAGCAACATCGAAAGATAGTTACCCACTCCCAAGTATAAATTAATTAGCAGACTCAATGGTAGGTTACATAATCTACTTGTTGTTGGATGCAAAATGTGGATACAATCAAATCCACATGAGCTCGACTGATAAGGAGAAGACATCCTTCATAACCCACAATGACACATATTGCTATACGTTAATGCCTTTTAGAATGAAGAATGCTAGAGTGACATATAAAAAACTTGTCAATGACATGTTCAAGGAAGAAATAGTCAAGTTAGTAGAAGAATATGTAGATGACATGATCATTAAAAGTAAGGATGAGGCTTCCCAAGAGGAAGATATCAAGAAAGTCTTCAAAATTCTCCAAGAATACAGCTTGAAATTGAATCTGGATTAATGCATGTTTGGGGTTAACGGCAAGAAATTTTTAAGATTCATGATCTCGCAGAGAGAAATCGAAGCGAATCTAGAAAAGATAGAGGTGATTCTCAAAATGGAACTGCCTTGAACGCTGAATGAAATTCAACGATTGAAAGGAAGAATCAGTGGCCTAGGGAGATTCATATCTTTCTCCGTGAAGAGATGCATGCCATTTTACAAGGCAATGAAGAAAGATAAAGACTTCAAATGGGATCAACCTTGGCAGTAGGCATTTGATGAGCTTAAGAAAATTTTGAGGAAGCCGTCACTATTTAGCAAACCCCAGGTGGATGACGTGTTGTACATGTATTTGGCCACCATAGATGAAGCAATGGGAAAGGTACTAGCGAGGGTGCTGGTTAATCAAGATAGTAATTGAACATGTAAAAGTTGGAAGGCGGAATTTCGAAACTTAAAATTAACCTAAGGATCTCCTAAGCATGCCATGATTGATATAATCTAAGTTAAAAGATTCTATAGATGCTTGTAGGTTTATAAAACTTATAAAAGAAACCTAGCATCTAAGTTCAGAATGCTACCAGTTGATTTGTGCTTCTCTTTCTTTTGGATGTGTTCCCTTAGAGCAATTTGGCAGAACTTCATAAACACGAGCCTCCAAACTAGGATAGCCTTTATGATTGATCTACACGAATCTTCATAGACCAAAACCTTGTTGAGGTAGAACCCGTTAGTAAACAGCAGCTGCTAGACCGCTCTAAGACCAACCCCAAAATAAAATCGAGAAGGCTCATTTTAACTAGAAAGATCCTTCAAAAGAATTCTTCGTTGTTTGGAGAAACTCGTGAAGGATCTCGTACAACGAACAGAGAGAGATGTCGAACTCAAATAGAATAGCTGAGTTGAAGTATGGAATAAAGAGGAGCTGGAGGCCCATATACAAGGAAAAAGGGGGAGTGTTTGACTCCCCTTCAAATATAAAGTGGGATGGGAATATTCCCATCCCACTTAACGGGTTAGCCACGCTGGTCACTTGGACCTGCGAGCTAACCCAAGGATACTATCACATGGTAAGCCCTAGCGTGCTTACCTTGTGTCGCAAGCACATGCTAGCAGGCTTGCCCACGCACCGCGCTAGCACTGCCATGGGGAGTGCTTGCGGGCTTACCCAGCGCGCTAGTGGCTCGTGAGCTTTTCAGCTCAAGGGGTAGCCGCGCAGGCCTCACTTCGAACATCTTATGTTCATTTGGGGCCCACTAGCAACGGGAAAAATTCCCTTGCTCCGCTCCGTGCCATTTTTTCCTATTTTCTCGTTATTCTCTTTAATTATTAATTCGGTCCAACCAATTAATAATTCTTGTAACGAATTCAACAACAAGATATTCTTGGCATAGACCTAGTCTATAGGTTCTTTACTTATTCCGATAAAGACACAAAGTGTGTGACCTCATAGGATCCCAAAGTATTGAGTCGCTAGAGGTTAACCTAAACTTGACTTCCCATCCGGGAACCTTTAGGCTCAGTGTTCTAAGCCGATATAGAACCCGATAGCTCTAAACAATCAAATGGGCACTCTAGCAAAGACATATGATCCGCCGATACTTGGAACGTCACATGCTTATGACTTGATCCGATTTTGCAGTAGTAACCAATACAATACACTCCTTCCATCAGGTTAAGTACCATCTAGTTTATTAAGCTCGGATTAAGAGTCAACTCATGTAATGGCCATAACTATTCTGGAATTAGACTTTTTCACGAAGAACACCACTCGGCCATTATGTATCAAGATTGAATAGAAACTCGTTCTATCAATCTTATACTCTGATAAGAGGTTTATGAGTGTGTCACTTCAACAAGGGGCCCTAAGGTTTATCTCCCACTATATCACTATATCAGGAGAGATGGATCCCATCTTGATTACTCGGCTTACCAACATGTGATCATCACTATACCCCTACTCACCCGTGTCATCCTGATAGCCAGGGTATGAATAAGTATGACCCAAAGTATAGCAACTCCTACGCAAGGTAACCAGTATCTCAGGTATGAGGATACTTTTATTACTACTAAAATAAGACATAACATCAACACATGGATATAGTTATTTCTAAATGTCTATCTTATAGCGATCTTCAATGTATTACCCGAATACCTTCATGTGTTAACTTAAAGTACCTGATCGCAAGGTTTTGACTTTACTAATTTAGAGAGTTTATATTCAGTGATGAAGCCAAAAACCTTGTTCCCCACTTCTCTACCGATAAGATAAAATTTCAAAATACGAACAAGTGTTGTCAATACTACTAATCTAAATAGAAAAATGGTGACCACTGCAAGTATACAATTTCGATGTAGTTTTAAAAGAAATCGATCCCACAGGGAAGGAATTAGGTTCTAAAGACCAACTACAGTTACGGGGTAAATGAAAATAGGTAATATTTGATTGGAGAGTTTAGATGATAGACAGATGAATAGATAGATGTATGAAAAGACTAGAGAAGATGAAAAATATATAGATATTCCCTAAGAACAAATTTAGTAGAGAAAAACATGCAAAATTATCAAGAATATTTCGTACACTAAATAACTTCAACAAATAAGGTTCTAAACGCCCTAATATTCAATAATTCACCACAGAGTAACACATGAGATGACTTTTCTAAGTCTAGGGTAAACGAATTATGACACTTATAAGAACCTGGATAACAATATTACTATGCTTAGTATGGGTCGCTCTCACATAGCCATATTTAGCAAGTTACCACTCCAAAAATGTTGGATCACTAAACAGCGTTATAATCATAGATAAGTGATTGCACACAATCTTTTTTACCCTAAAAACACTCTTAAAGTTAACTCGAAAGCATATAACTTGATTAATGTAAATGACACAAGGAGAAATACTCATTATGACACATAGACATATCATAAACTTCGAAATAGAAAGTATAAGCAAAAAACAAAGTAAAGTTGTAAGGTATGCATGTGAAAGCTAAATTTGATCAAACCGTATCCACTCATTAATGGGAGTCGTCAATTCCCGCAATTCCTATGTTTACTTTGAATTTGGTCTCGACTCGTACAGAACCTTCGCTAGGATGCTATTCTTTGTGAATTTCAAATAAAAGAATGTTTAAGAATGAAAATTTTTATTGATAAGTGCTTTGCAATTACACTCATACAATAAATGCTCGAATTTGTGTAGAAATATAGTGATCGAAATAGGAATCGAATCACTTATACATTTTTCTTGCTAAGTCTTTGAATGTAGCGAAATCTAGATATTTTTACTCTCTATCTATACATGCATACTATCATTCAATGCCTTCTATTCATGCCATAAAATGCACCATGAAATTGGCTGGTGTTGAACCCTATTTATAGAGTGTGAAGGGTTGCTTCTTTCCAAATGAAGAATCAAGTCTATTGGCGAAGAGTTGCATCACTTCATTGTGATTGGATGCAAGGTCTTATCTTTATCCACAACGGAAAGGCACCTTTTCATGATTGGTTGACTTCCAAAAGGTGTCTTTTCTTCTGGTAGATGATGACTATTTATGGCTGTTGATCGTTGTTACCTGGCAGTTGGTAGTTGATAAGAGATAACAAATAACTGTCACAAGTCACGACCATGAATCCCATGTCGTGATCATGAACATTGATTGGCAGTTTTCTATTTATGAAGAGTGATAAATCGTAACTGCGAATAGGTGTCACGACCGTGATCAATGCTTTTCTTCAAAAATTTTCTTGCAAAGTTACCAATCTTCGACAGCTTCGATCCTAAGCTAAATCTTTGTGTTCCATGCATCTTTTTGAACCTTTTTCACTCTTTTACATAGAATTCCACTTTTGATCATTTTACTTCCATGATTTACCTAGTTTCTGCATTTGTATAAAAAACAACTTCATATCACATGAAATCTTTTATATGAAGTATAAAATGAAACAAAACCATATCGTTTTATGATTGAAAATGTCATGATAATAAGTGTAAATATACACTTATCAGGATTCCAACATAAACTAATGCCCTGACACTACCCCCACCCCTTACTTGAACACTCAGCAATCGTAACAGACACCACCTCCCTATCGGCAATGTCCTCATAAGATACATTGACATTCCTCAACCATTTATCTAACTCCTTCTGGTCAAAACCATCGAAATACACCATTCGCCAGAACCAGTTCACAAAACACCCAGACATGAGAAAATCCATCATGGCACCGGTCATGTCCATCAAACCCGGGGCCGCCCTATTAGAAGTTAATATCTCTAGTACCCTCATCTCATACCCACTTAATTCCCATGCGGGGCTCTAGGAAGCTTCATCTGCTACATCTGCATTCCATCTAGTGAGAAAAGGAAAGTCACAAGGTGACAACAAAATAAAAAACTTAGACTTTCAATCAAGGGTTCACCGGCTTTCATGGGAAGTTAGAGACTTTACTTTTGGTTTAAAACTCGAATAGCCCGACTGATAATGGTGGAAAATACCATGTAAATAGTGGAAAACAACGCCAGTCAATCGGACACCAACTGTTAGACAAACCAAATAACAACCCAAATATACTCCTTTAACACCTAAACATAAAAAGGAAGCAGGAGAAACTGGAAGCCACTAACTAATAATTTCTCATAGACCACTACATTGTTCGACCCTAAGAACAAGTCACCCTTGCTACTAGACTAGGACAACTCAACGAATATGGTTGGCTTATATGATAAGCTAGAGAAAAACCTGGGAGATCCTCAAGGACCATGGACGAATGGACATCCTCCAATAAAAAAACTATTTGACATCACAGGTCAATGCATAAGCCCGACGCTCAATTTTCATGCTGGGTTCAACCCACGAATCTGCCTATACAAAACAAGGGCCAAAGACCTGACCTCTCTTAAATATAGACACCGGCCACCAAAGTTGAAAAGGCAATGATAGGACTTAAAACAAACACCACCGATGATATATACACCCCCTACAGCCAATGATAAATTTATCTTCGCCTCACTCACCAGTCTACCAATACCCGAATTTAACTCATTACTCAACTCGGGACCACCACCCACCGAGCTGTTAAATTTTCTTTGCTCACTACCCTCAGAATCACTCGGTGAATCCTCATTAGAGCTATCACTCTCACAACCATACTTACTCATACTAAATTCAAACAAATCCTACCAATAAAAAAGGTGAAAAAGGAAATAAAAAAAAGAAAGAAAGAAGGGAAGAGAGGGGTACCTAAGGTGGTGTGGAGAGTAGCCTCCTAAAATCAAAAGCATTTACCTTTTGATAAAGGATAATGACTATAGTACCCAAAGAGGGAGTCCTCTAAGTATAGTAGGACTCGCCTTATCCTAAACCTCTCATGCACACACCCTTAATTTTCCTTTATTTTTTGTACATGAACACATACCACACCAGGGTTACAGTACTTGAAAGGACTATCAGCTAAAAACTAGTCCTAGAGGTCATCTACATAATTGTACCAATATGGAAGAATACCCCCCACCTCAATTACCTCTTTTTCTCTTTTCTCTTTCTCATAAAAACATCGCATTTTTATATGTGCATGAACACATAAATGTGTCCCCACCAGCCCGGGGGAATAAGTGTTGGGGACCCCAAACATGGCCCACAAGGCCTAGCCCAAAAAAAGACACACTCAAACTAATGAATAGGGATATTAGCCAAGCCCAACCCAGCCCAAAATTATGGACCTCTACCTACTATATAAAGAGAGTACTATCATTCATAAGGGGACTAAAAAGAGAGAGACGTACCAATAACTCTTTGAGGACTCACATTGCTTGGCCTTATATGGTGGCTTTGCTACTAATGGCCTAGTTTATTTACAGAGTCGGTCCCATTTACCCTATTCTGATTACTATCCATTATATGTCCCTTTGTCGGGGAAACTCTCATTCTACTCTAGCGCTGGTGGATAACCTTATTGGTATGGATCCAACTATTTCACACCTTGATCTATATGGCAATCACTTCATGCATCTCGAGGTAAAATAATAGTGACAAATTATCATGTCCCCTTATTTTTCTTTAATACTGACATGATTTATTTCAGGTGTGGTTATTGGAGAAGCTCTCCCTGATTAGTGATCCTCAAGGGAATCCTTCTAATTACTCGCTAGTTTCTTACAACAAGTTAGGATTGACCACTGAGGGGCAGTCATAGATGAGCGAGGGTGACTAGTTTTAGGCCCTGAGTTAGCTTTCAAATGATAGGATTTGTTGGCTTTGCCCATGGTGAGAGATTATTGATGTCGCAATCCTGATGCATGAGGATGGGATACTATTGATGGGTCTACGTTTTTCAACCTTCTACTTACTCACTCACTTATGCAGACAATTTAGGAGGTGTTAGAGGATACCGCAAGGTATTTGCTCCTCTAGGGCTTTAAAGTAGCATCACACCTGGCCAAATAGGTTACCAAGACTATGGATGAAGCATACTTAGTTCACTCATCTTGAATATGGAGCAACTAAGACTACATAGATCGACTAATTCTACTAAGGAAGGTTGGGGGTGATAATGTCCTTAAGGGATCCTGAGAGGTACTCTTGGGTGATGCAAGAGTGGTCTAGGGAGGAGTATGGGTTTAACCCTCATAACCGTAGATAGAGCCAGCCTCTTGAATTGTTAGATAAAAATATGATGCTATTTTATTTACAAATGTATCAACTTTTTCTTAGAAGATACTAGTGTGGTATAAGTTTATCGAATTTGTTTGTCTTTTTTGTTTTCTGATTATGGATTATTTAACAAATTAAATTATAAGGTGTTTGTTGTTTACTTCTGATGTTTACACCATTGGAATCCATGCATTTAAATAAATATATGCATGAACATTTTCAACAAGAAATGATATTTTTACTGATGAAATTAATTGAAGTACAAATGTTTCGAACGATCTGATTTCTGCCTTTAACTAGCCTTCTCAGGTTTTCTAATTAATGTACTTATTGTCCTAAGTTTTTCTTCAGTCGCTCTTATTAATTTTTCAACTCAATGGACCATTTATTTTAATCTTATGAAAAAATTCCCTAATATTTTCTCAACCAACCAAATTCTTGTTAAGGGGTAATTTACATATATTTTTTTGTTTTGTATTTCTTTTTCTCGATCTATTTATTTTCCCTAAACGTGGTAGCGCTTGAGCCTATCTTGATTGATTTGATTGATGAACTCATTTTCATCCATGTCTATGATCTTGATTGAACCTTTTTCTTAGCATGTTTTTTTTATCAAGAATGGGCCTTTCAATTTGGTTAGAACTTCCCCTTGACATCTACGTTTGAAAGCCTCAGCTGCTATAACACCAATTCTCCTACTTTCAAAGGTTGATTCTAATTCTTAACCTTACTGTTATATACCATAACCATCCTCTACTGATACATCTATAGGTGATCCAAGGCTTTTAAATGACATTCATCTATCATGTTAAGCTTTTCAAACCTGGCTCTAGCCCATTCCGATTCTCTTAGCTTGGCTTCCAAGGCTTCTCTTAGAGATTCCACCTATGTTTTTATCCACAATATAGCCTCCATTCAATATACCAGTGAGAATGGAGCCTTATTTGTTGGAGTTCTGATGCTTGTTAGTAACCCCATATTGCGAATGGTAGCTTATTTACCCAATCTTGGTAAGTAGTCACCATATTACCCAGGATTTTATTTATCAATTTATTGGCCACCCCGACCGCCCCATTGGCTTATGGTTTGGGTGAAAAGTGATGATGCTTAATACCATAGTTCTCAATGAGCTCAGACATTAACCCTTGAAATTGAACTCCATTATGAAAGACATTGTGGTGAGGAATCTCGTAATGAGTGAAGATGTGCTTCTCTATGAACTTGGCCTACTTCCTGGCCGTAATGTTGGGATAAGATTCGCCCTCCACCCACTTGGAAAAGTAATTGACTGACACTATGATGAATTTATGTCCATTACTACAAGAAGGATGGATATCTCCAATTATGTTGATCCCTCACGATGAGAATGGCGAAGGAGCAGATAAGCTATGGAGATCGGAGTGAGGTAGATGGCTAAGGTCTCCATATATCTGACATTCGTGACACTTCTAAACCTCTTCTACGCAGTTAGTAACCATGCTAGTCTAATAATACCCTTTCCATTAGATCTTCTTTGTAAGAGCTAAATCATTTATACTAGGGCCACAATTGCTAGCATGCATATATCTGATTACAAGTAAGGTTTTTATCTCATTCTAGAATTAAAGTAGCAAACCCTTTGGAGTACATCTAAATAGGTCATTGTTAGCAAGTGTAACTAAACAACCAAGTGGTGAACAGAAGTGCTCTTGGAATCTGTTACCCCACCGGGATATACTCTATCTTGCAAGAATCTTAGAATATCTAAGTGCCAGTAACCTAGAGCATAATCTTCATCCACCATCACTACTCTACAAGTAATAGGGTTCCCAGGCTGATTGGAGAACCAATGACTTTATAGGTTGTGCTTGGGGTCCTTTCCACACGGAGGCTAAGTTAGCTATGGAATCTGCCATCTGATTATCTTCCCTTAGCACATGGTGGAAAACACATTTATCAAACTTGGTGGAGGCCACCCAGATTACTTCTATATAAGGGCGAAGCGATTCTTCCTTAATTTCCCACTCACTAGTCACTTGGCGAATAACCAAGGTAGAATCCCAAAGATTGAGACCTCCTTGGTTCTAACCTTTTGGAGGGCTTTAAAATTGAACAAACAAGCCTTGTACTATTCCCCATTATTTGTGACTGGGAACTCAAGGGGCTTTAATTATGTATGACCTCATTTTAACGAGTGATCAAGACAAAACCTAAGCATACCCCTTTGCGATTCATAGTGCCATCGAAGTACATGGTTTGTTCCTTCTTGATTCTTTCTACCAATGATAATTACTCATCTAGGAACTCCATGTTTTCCAAATAATCAGAATATAAGTTTTGATTAGGTAAGAACTCAATAACCACTCGACCCTTTATAGCATTCTTGAGATGTACTCAATGTCGAACTAGGAGAGGAGTAACAACCATCAGAAATGTTTACCTGCCAATGTGGGAGACTGACACAAATACTTTATGGGATCAACTTTAGCCACTACTTGCACTCGATAAGATTGAAATAATGGTGTAACTTCTTAGTCAGCCATACCATTGTCATGCATATCTTTTCCACAATAGTGTAACGGGTCTCGTACTCCAGTAGCTTCTTGCTCAAGTAGTATATCGCATGTTCTCACTTATCATCATGTTCCTATACTTACATTACTCCTATAGACGATTCTTCAATGGCCAAGTAGAGAATAAGGGGTCTTCCCGATACTAGAGGCTTCAAGACTAGTGTATTGATAAAGTATTTCTCAATTCTTTCAAAGGCGATCTAACACTAATCATTACAAACCACAAGTTGTTACTTCTTTAGTGGGTTGAAGATTGTCTCACAGAAGATAGTAAGGTAAGAGATAAGCTTACTAACTGGTAAGTGTATAATTACACTTAATATTACACATTAAACACTATAGTTTAAGTCATTTTTATACTTCATATAAAATATTTCACGTGGAATGTAGTTGTTTTTGATGCAAATGCAAATACTAGGTAAATCTTGGGAGTAAAATGATCAAAAGTGGAATTCTATGAAAAAAGAGTGTAAAAGGTGCAAAAAGATGCATGGAACTTAAAGATTTGGCTTAGGATCTAAGCTGTCAAAGATCGGTGAAGTTGCAAGAAGAACTCTGAAGAAAAACTCAATTCACGGTCGAGACAATCATTCGTGGTCGTGACTTGTACACTTCAGAAACGGAAGTCTACCAATCAAAGATTCATGGTCACGATATACATATCAAGGTAGCGACTTGGACGGTTTTTTGGTAGTATCTTCTTAACTACCAACCGCCAGATAAGCATGATCAACTGCCATCAACTACCAATGAAAAGACACTTATTTGAAGTCAACCAATCATGAAAAGGTGCCTATCCATTGTGGATTAAATCAAAGCTTCTCAACCAATTATAATGAAGAGATGCATTCATTCACCAATGGATACAACCCTTCTTTTGGATAGACGCAACCCTTCGAACTCTATAAATAGGGCTCTAAACCTTACAATTTCGTGGGTCATAGTGTATCACCAGAGAGGAGAGCATTAGAGCCCAATTATAGGGTTACATATAGTGTGTGTAGATAGACAGTTCGCTACATTCATAAGCGTTAGCGAGAAAATATTTAAGTGATTCGAATCCTTGTTTCGATCACTAGATTCCCTATATTCTCGAGTGATTATTGTATAAGTGTACTTGCAAATCACTTATCAATAAAAGTTTTCGTTCTTCAATATTTGTTTGTTCAATATTCACAAAGAATAACATCCTAGCAGAGGTTCTGTACGGGCTGAGACCGAATTCAAAGCAGATGCAGGAATTGCGGGAATTGAAGACTCCCATTAAAGAGTGGATACGATTTGATCAACTTTAGATTTCACTTGTATACATTACAACTTTGCTTTGCTTTCTGCTTATACTTTCTATTTTGAAGTTTATGATATGTCTATGTGTCATAATGCGTATTTCGTGTTAAGTCTTTCATGTTAATCAAGTTATATG